>WCAA01000139.1:0-29906 GCA_010623925.1 Antarctomyces pellizariae | reverse complement strand
GTCTAAGCTTTGATATGATTAGATATAACTGAATGCAATGAATGTCAGTATGACAGACTCAACTCGTTATAGCATAACATGAATAAATCGTTCAGAATGCCGCTACGTACCTATTTCCATCCTAAAAGGTCGCTTTCTTACGGAAAAAAACAGGCAAAAAATGAGAAACCAACATTCAACTACGTGACTTTTGTACTAATGGTTGCGCCCAACTAACTGCGCAGATTGGGCCGTTCCCCACGTTGTCAACAACACCCCAATGAAACTACGACACAAAACTAACCCCCTGTCTCCGCCTGCCACGGAGGTTGTATGTTAGCGCCAGAGCGGTTATGGGTTTGCACAATTGAGGCGATCAGATATATCTAATTTATTTTAATTTTGCCCTTACTTTTCCCGCCTAATTATGAGCACTGTGCTCATAATTAAGATGCCGCGCTTCTGGCTGCTGCGGCACGGCCCTACTAGCCAAATTTCCGCCCACTAAGCCTAATTATGAGCATAATTGGGGGAAACTAGTGTTAGGCCAAAAGCTTCTTGAACGTTGAAAAGTACTTTGCAAGCGTTGACGGATTTTTGCACCACCGGAACCTATTTGCTGAGCCTGACGCGCCGTCGTAGAACCTGCTGAGGATGTTTGCGCGCTGCTGCATCATCTTCCGCTCTAGCAACGTCTTGCTAGAGAGTCCGTAGGCATCCCTAAGTACAAACTCATCTACTTTGCAGATCTGTGCCAGGCCGGCCTTGCTACTGCTGCTGTCGCTGTTGCCGTCCGACTTTGGCAGCTGGTAGAAGCTTTTAATTTCCTTGTCTAGCGGGCTGGCGAGGTGCAAAGGGAAGCCCGCTTGCTCTAGCCAGGGCACCTTCAACGTTTTTGAGTCAAACTTTTTGGCAATGCCGCCCTCGTCTTGGTTGATGGCCTTCCGCTTTGCAGCCGCAGCGTTGCCCTCTAGCCAAGCAAAGAGGTCATCTACTGCCCCGACGGCTGCACCGCTCTCATTGCAGCCGGCGTTACCCTCATGGGCCAAGTCCCGGCTGCCGCTCACGTGGAAGTAGTTGATGAGAGACCTAGCCGTGAAGTAGGTCTGAAGCAGGCAGCTCTGCCACATTAGCACTAACTTGTGCTCTCTAGCGCTCTACCCGTAGCGGCTCGGGACGTGGTCGCACATGCAGAGGAGGCGCTTTGTGTAGAAGGCGTCTTCCGGTCCGCAGAGGAGGCATCAAAAGCCGGGGTGCACCTGGAGCTGCTCGAGCATCGGAACTGGGTCCCTTGGCTTTTTTCTCTTCAGCGCCACTGCGTTGCGCAGCGGCAGCGCTTTGGCGTAGGCAACGTGCGCCTTCAGCTCTTTGCTCAGCAGACGGTGCGGGGCGCCTCTCAGGTGCCGCTCGATACTCCTGCCGCTAGGTACCAGGCACAACTGGCAGCAGCAGCAGTGGCAGCAGGCAACCACCCGGTGCAAGGCGTCGTAGACAAGGTCGCCAAATGACAACATTGGAGGAAAAGGATGGAGGCGGAGGTGGGAAGGGAGGAATGGCCACCGTGGGTGCCTCCGCGGGAGAGCGGAAGCCTTTCATGCCACAACAAACCTTTTCACGGCGTAAAACGCGTGCCGCATAAGTAGTAGGGCTACTGCCAGTGGTGTTTCTGTCATGTTAATTCCACCACTTTAATCTCCCCACCCTACCAATTCGAATCCACTTACGCAAACCTATTCAACGCTTTTTTTTACCTTGTTGGTTATCTTCTGGGTGCTACGTTGTCATGTTTGCAAAAGCAAGTCCTTGGTAGGACGTCGACAAAATTGTCCGGGTTTTCTCGTAGCATCACTTTTTCCCCAAATTGATGGCCGGCGTAGGCCGCCTATTTTGAGCCATCATTTAAAGCACTTTGTATATATCATGTTTTATCGATTGTGCAACTGCTCTGCCTTTCGTAGCTTTGATTTTGATACTTCGTAGGTTCGCAGTATTATTTTTAACAAACGTTGCAACTTTGCTCTTTGACGACCAAAACATGGAATTTTGTTTCGTAACTTCCTTAATTATCGCCTCGACACAACTAACCTCGTATTCTGATCATTAAGCCCATGTCAGAGAGTTTTGCCATAGGTGAGCGCAGGGCGTATGATTGCCACGTATAGTTGACGAGCCTTGAGAAGTGTTGCACCCCACGTTGATGCTGTTGTCCTGTATAGCCCATACACCCGTGTCACCATCTTCACATTTATCTTGTTGCAGCGTTTGTTAAAGTTTAGTTTGCTGTCTAGGTGAAACCCTAAAACACACATCAATAGATAAGCCTATATTGTTGTGTCACCCAGTTGCAATGGGGCATACATATCCTGCTGGCGTTGTTTGGAGAAGTGCGTGAGCATACTTGTGCGCCGCAAATTGCATACCATGGCTGGCGGTCCACTCCAAGCAGTGGTCGTGTGCTTGCCGGAGTATTTCGCAATTTACCGCAGTAGATCCACTATATGTCATTATGTTTACATTGTCAGCATATCCTAGCGGCACAATAGGTAAGCCAGTTGTGTCAAGTTTTGTCAGTGGGGGGCCATTGTAGAACAGGAAAAGTATTGGCAAAAGTGAGGACCCTTGAGGGACTCCAGTATGTAGGACTCTCGCCCTAGTTTCTATGCCATTTATCACCATTGTTGTTATCCTGTTACTCAGGAATGAGCGTATCATTTGTATCAGCCATCTCGGTAGTCCCTTCGCCCTAAGATTTTCAAGGAGACGGATGTGGTTGACTGTGTCAAAAGCCCCTGCAATGTCTAGGGGGAGCACAGAGGCAAAATTCCTTTCTTCTCATACCGTGTGAATCTGTTCTGTTAATAGCTCCACTACCGTCTCCGCCGAGCGTTGTCTCCGGTTGCTCATCTGAGAGCCAGGCAGGAGCATGTGAGTCTCGGCCAAATGGCTGAGTTTACGTGCTAAGAGGGACTCGATGACCTTTCCCATAGTCTTCAGCAATGCAATTGGGCGTCAGGTCGCTGGGTCCGAGTAGTCTGTCTTCCCAGATTCTCGTAGGGCGATTGTCCGTACTTGGCGGAAACACACTGGGAAGTAGGCCATTGCGAGGTAAGCATGTTGAATTGGGTGTGGAAGGTATCTGGTATGATGGAAATAGAAAATCACATTCGCTATCTAAGTGAGATACGGTTCTCCTAATAAGAGAACGCGAGACAAAGGCTCAAAGAGCCGCTGGTCGATGCATGGAAGGACTCATGCATCGACCCGAACATTCTCTAAAGTTTCCCCCTGAGACAAGAGTCTTCTAGGTCGGATAGTGTACATTCAACAAAGCATCTAAAAGCTTTACTAGTAGTTTGGCCAGCGGTTCCCACATCTCCTTCAGGGATCTGTTTTGGATTTTATTACTGCACGGGCATTTATCGGAATGGCAACGGTGAAGAATTGACTGTTGTTAGGAATTCCGAGTAGCAATCGCTGGCATAGTATTAACCGACAACTTCAGAACTCATGAATCAGTTATTCCATTACTACCTGCTGATACGTGGTTTATCCGAATCGTAGTCCTAGACGTATGTGTCCATTTGAATCAAATTCGTCAAACGTTATCTCTGTGATGCCACTATCCCAGGCACCAAAAGGTCGTAGGTTCGTGGGGTCACAGAGTCAAAGACAGTGGAAGCCCACAAATGTCCGTGGTAGAGAACCTTGACATGTTTTAAAAGGCCCGTTCACTGATATGAGCCAATAACAGTTCTGTATAGTTGGTTTTGACGCGTCGAGAACAAGGTGGCAAAAGCTATGCTCTCAGCTCAGGCCTTTGGCATAATCTAAATTGCTGTGTCATTCATTCAGCACCCAGTTGTTAGCATTGTAACCCCGAATTATGGATCAAGATATAAGTGCCGCGGTGAAATGCACTGTGAAATTCACTGGGAAATCGCATTGGTACTTACTATTTGCGCATGATTTTAAGGGTCAATAAATCGGATGATTATTTTGACAAACAGGACTGCTTGGATGGTGGCCTGATACTACTGAATAAGCCGTGTACGGTTTGCCAAACAACGTCACCACTGGGATAAGTTATATTTTGTTGGATTCACGATGGTCTTTGTGTGTCGTCTTATTTTAGTAGTGGACGGCTGATAGCGGACGGATTTCAACGAGGCTCGGAGCTCTACCCATGAATGACATGGTAGATGCTTCCGTAGGACGCGACGTCTGGGTTGCTTGCCGTAACCTGGGGACAATCATGGGGGGCCAACGCTGTGATACCCGAAAAATCGAGGAACGTGCCGCGAGATAACACCATTCAAATCTTCTAGGTTATAAACCTAGTCCGCCGCGGTGAGTTCGGTGAACTTTCCGAAAACCTTTTCACACCAGGCTTCTATCAACCTAACGTACTGAAGCTCCTCGTCTACTACTTCAATTCCACTTTCAGAATGAACACTCTTGGAAATTCCGCAAATTGCCGCATAGCATCTGCACGACCCCTCATAACCTCCATCGTCATCCGCTCGTTAACCTCTGCGGAGCCCTATGTCAATATACCCAACAAATCCCCAGTTACTGAGTCAAAGAGGATTCCTATTGCTGAACTGGCGTCATGTCCAGAGGGTGAAGCTCAAGTCATTTCACATTTATCGCTGGTTCCCAGATAAACTTACTCTTAAGCCGAGGATGCAGACCTATACCCTTGACTTGAATAAGACTGGACCGATGATGTTGGATGCATTGATTAGAATCAAGAACGACGTTGACCTCACATTGACATTCCGCCGAAGTTGTAGAGAGGGAATCCGTGGCAGCTGTCCGATGAACATTGATGGTGTTAACACTCTGGCTTGTCTGTGCAAGTCACTTTACCTTTCTATTATCTCGATTGCTACAGTACGGCGTATGAAGGCTGCTGTCAACTACCAAATGCCGCCGCGTCGAACTCTGGGCTCTAGTAAACGTTGGTCGACGAAGACATCGCCTGTGGGTTTTACATTGAGCTGTCTGCGCCACGTTGAAGTCTGAGCCTTCTGTAATGTGCCAAATCACTTATTAGAGCTGTCGTCATTTTCTTGTCACTCTTTGCTAACACCTTTATTTTGCAGGTCGTATTCCCACCGACACGACGCGAGAGTCTCGACTCTACCCACTTCCGCACACCTATGTCGTCAAGGATCTTGTGCCGGATTTGACCCATTTGTACAAGCAATATACATCTATTAAGCCATGACTCCAGCGCGACACCCCTTCACCAGATGTAAGCTATTACCATCTCACCTTCCGTGATCAGTTTTGGCTGTGGCGTGGTTAGGAGACTAACATCTGCTGTAGGGACGTGAGTATCGCCAGTCAAAGGAAAAGCGTAAGAAGTTCGACGGTTCTATATGAGTGTATTGTGTGCTTCTGCTGCTCGACCGCATGTCCTTCCTACTGGTGGAACTCGGAGGAATACCTTGGGCCTGCAGTCCTACCTCATTGTTATCGCTGGATGGCTGACTCAAGAGGTGAGCGTAAGGAGAGAAAGACTATGTTGAATAACTCGATGAGCTTGTATCGTTGCCATACCATTCTCAATTGCTCCAGGACTTGTCCAAAAGGACTGAATCCAGGATTGGCAATCGCGGAGATCAAGAAAGCAATGGCTTGCTCTTAACTAATTGATGGGACATGAGTAATGAATGATGAAACCAAGACTTGCACTCCGGGTTCTTTTCAGAACGCATTCAAAGGCTTCCGAGCACATTTTGTCGTGCGATCCCCCGTCTCCCTAGTCTTTGACCGCCATTTGACTAGTGCTGTATAGCGCTACTTTGAAGTGGAAAAGAGTCAATCTGTGAGCCACAGTACATACATCAAGAAGTGATCTGAAGAACCGAAATTCGTTGATTGTACTATGGAGGGGCTTAAGGCCAAGATCTCGCGGATTGTTATGGATCTAGAGGATCCACCGTGCAGTCTACCTGCGCATCATCACATCTCCGCGGAGCAATGAAACGGTTCTCCAAATTGGGGGCGGAGGGGTCGGCCAACCCCACAATGATGCCATAAATCTAAGGCAGTATGTCGTTCATTGGTGGGAGTTCAAATGCATAAAGCGGCCGCCAAAGTGGCCTGAAATTAATATAACTAGACTCGTAATCCCAGAAACATCAGTTGACCAACAGATTTTCTCACCACGCTCGCAACGGAACTTAATCAACACTTTGTACATTACACTCCATCAAGATGCCGCGTTACCTTCATCCCAGCAAGTCGATAATAGCCCGCTCGATTCGATCGGGGCCAGCTGGAGCGTCTGGAGCTATCAGGTTTAATCGTTTCAATCATAGTATGCCTTATTCTCATAACCAGGCAGCTTCTTAGGGTTATGTCGACCACGTATTCTTCGGACCCCATGAGAAGGAAAACGTGGAAGTCCCAGAAATGCTCACATTTAAGGCTCCAAAGGAACTAAACGACCATGCAATCCAACCCTCTCTTGATGGATTGAAGTCATCAGTGTTATTATATCACGTCTCGTGTGGGAGCTAACATATTGCCCTCGCAATCGCAGGTTCCAATGACATCGTCGAAACGCCAAAGAGGCCCAACCAGAGCGCTTTCTCGAAGCATCTTGAGGAGCTCAAAGATCATGCACATTGGATTGAGAATCAGGCAACTGAAAGCGAAGCTGATGTACGTTCGTTTTACTTTGCAGCGCTCTCTATTCCAATTGCAGCATAACCTCTATTTTTGGACATCTCTGTGTCTTAGGCAGCCGTTAGGTGTGCGTAATCTCTACGCACCACTTATAGACGGTCATCAGTGGAACCTGCGCTGACGATTTGAGGATGCAGATTAAAGCCGATCGCGGAGAGATCGAAGACGCAGTCCTAGACATCAAGAACAGACTAGAGGATGTGGTTAAGAAGCTTGGGGGAAAGAAGGATAAATTGTGATGCACAAAATCACGAGAAACAATGGGATGAAACACGGCCCTGAAACGAGCAGAGGCAGATAAGGGTTCTGATAATACAAATACAATGGAGAGGGATAAAGATCGAAGGTAGTAATGATTCCTGGCTGAGATGAAAGAAACCCGTCTGGTTGATCAAAGACCTGAATTGAGCTACTCGCAATTATATGAGTGGAATGGGTGGCACGTGAAATTCTAGGCAGTTGCACACTTGGACTGGAGTAACGCACCGATAAACCCCACAACAGATAGAAATGCGTCCTCTTAACGCGTTTTGCGCTTGCAACTGTCACCTGGTGACCGTGAGCCGTTCTTACTATGTTTGCGAGATCTGTTTTTCTTTAACTCACCTCGTCCGCGTGTGGCTCGAAATTGCGCTTAAGCCCGCGCATTAGGCCATCATGAAATTGCGTCCAGGTTGCGTGCCACCTGTTTGTTTTGTCCAACAATCTATTCATTATTGATGGGCGGCGCCAGGACTGCCTTCGTGCTCTCGCGCGCTCAACAGCGATAAAGGGCTTCGTAGGCAAATTGAACATAATCGGGACCGGCAGCCTCCTCAAAAAGATGTTTTGGATGGCGCAACTCTGGAGTAGGAGGATCATCATTAGCTGCGCGCTCGTCCTCGTCTTCGTTGTCATTCCACTCCCAAATCCAGAGCGGTGGCGCACAAGACATGAAGCCATGGCCAAAAACAGCACTGTCCCAATCGAGTATACCAGAAATTCTGAGTAGAAGTGTTTGATACGTAATTGACCAATATATTCCGTGGTGCTAGGCCCAGGTGACGTAAAGTTTTGATCGTTTTTCAGCTAGGCATCTGTGTCCAGCTCCGCCGTCATGATGACAAATTGGTCAATGAGCTCAGACCGGATGACATCTGTAGAGCATCGCTCTAAGGCTGCGGTCTTTCGGCCCTCGAAGATGGTTGTTAGTATGCTACATGTGCTTTAGGCTGTTGATGTGTTGCTATATGGAACCAATACCTTGTCTGTCTTGGTAAACTGCGCGACCCAAAGATGTGCCTGGAGACTCTTGTTGTCTATTGGGAGCACGAACACCCCAGCATCTTAGTTATGTAAATACAGCATCTGATGGAAAACATGCCCTAATTCTTGCGCGATCCTAAGTTTACCAATATGGTCGAGCTTCGGAAAGGAGGAATACAGATCAAGTCCTGGAATTCGCTTTTACACCAAATAAGGGCTCCCCAGTATGTTGTTGCTCGTTTCATCAAATCTTATCACCTCTGGCACTGGAAGATGTGAATATTGGCGGAGAAACTGAAGCACTGCGACTTCATGATCTACCTCCACCGCCTGCCATCCGCTCGATGACGATTACATTTGAATGCAACCCATACACTTGCGCAAGTTCCAGAACACGGAGACGGAAAGTATCCAATGATTCGTGGTTGTAAATAACTGACTAGGAATCAGATTCTGAACTGGTTTCTGAGGAATGGTAAAAAGACATCTGGATGGTGCGCTGCTGTAGCAGGTGTGTTTGCATGTAAAGATAACAGATGCCAAGTAGTGGAAAAGGACGTTAAACAACGTACAGTAATGGTGGCGTATCCGCTAGAGACGAGACACCGTCAAGTTGTGTAAAGTTGCGAATAGTATGGTCGAGAATAGAGGTCAGTAACGACATGGGTAGATAGATGATTGATTACGGCCGGAAGCGAAGCTTAAAAGGTAATCCTGAAGGTAAGCATGGCTAGCAATGTTGACAGACAACACGAGTCTCGGTCCTGACGCAGGAAATGGGGCCTCAGGCTCATGGTTGGAAGAAAAAGGCCGGGAGACTCACCATGCTGATCTTTCACGATGTCTATGACGATTTCAGAGACAGCAGCACACAGGCAGCCAGGGAAGCGACAGCTGAAGGCTGTGGTGCCGGCTCTCAATGTCGTCTTCAGGTGTTCGAAGGCAGGAGTTGTTGGCCACTTTGCAGCTGAGCTCCTCGGCAAAGTAAAATTTTGGAAGATCTGATCATCTGCGCCGGTGGTGGCGCTAGTAACATTTGTGTGACGGCTAACCACTGGATTTAACCACTCATGATTCGAAAGTTAATTAAATTTCTGGGTGCCGCGGCCCACATATTTGTGTCGGGTCGTCTTTAAATACAAGATTGTTGAGCCGCCTCTCAGGCCTAAGTGCATCAGTTTCGCAAAAAATCATATGTGAGCGGTAGGCACTGTATTGGGTGATACATTGTTGGAAATATACTGATTGACAGTACTATAAGGACGCTATAAAGTGATGGACATTACTTGGCTGATCGATGGGGCCAAACTGTATGATCTGGGATGATCGTTATATTGGGGAAATTATGAGACTTGGCCCCTGGATTTGCCAATAGACCTTCCCGCCCCAACAAGTACATCCAGACATAAGTATATATACCCAAGTACATGGCGATAGTAGAAGCACAACTGTTTTTAATATCATTCTTTTAAAGCTATTAGTTGATCTATACAATTGCGACACCTGTGTTCCACCCAACATATATACAACCGTCTAGTGCTATCAGTGGAATTTGAAACCATGCTTCTAGCACGTTTCGACGCGAAAAGCGTGTTCTCACGTAGAAGGCTAAAAGCACGCTTGTTATAGGACTACACTCATGCGACGTTGGCTGCGACTTCGCGCTATCTCTCTGCAATACCATGCAATGTGTCAAAATGCAAAGCCCGTTATCACTGCTAACTCTGGCGTCACAAACTCAATGCTGGCTGTGTTGTGCGGCCTTTTGCTGCTTAACACTAAACTCAAAATCTGTGCGCTCTTGCACCGTTATTCCAAATTTTCTTGCAACAAACCCAACGACACCACTATAATTGCCCTCCCCCCTCCGGCCCTCAAGGAGGTAGGTGAAGGCGTCAGCCATCATTTCTCTCCACAAAGACGGCGTGGTCCTTTGAAGGCCACTTGTTAGACTCATGGTTGTTGACGCAGGCAGGCGCAGACCCCCAAAACAAAATACAAAAAATGAAGCCCCCATGCCTCCTCAACACACTAGTGTTGTATTAATTTTCAAGGGTAATCAGGTATGGTTTAAAAAAGTTGAATGCTGTTCCTCTTAGGAAGCTAGATACAAAATAGATCAACTGGATCTCTGAAGAAAACACCTGGGGTTTGAGGTTGTAAAAAGTATTAAGTTGGGTGAGAAATTCTTTTAACTTCTTCCTGTCCCCATGATATAAGTCTAGTGATTACACTTTGAAAGGTGGTTTTCTGCAAACATTGCTAGAGGTGTAAAACCTTGAGATTCTTTTATAGTTGTTGCAAAGGCACTGCTAAAAGAATAGTTGAAACCTGAAGCAAGCAAAGTGTAATGCTAGGTGGTTGGAAGGTAGGGTGTGGTTCTTCTCAAGGGTAGTTTTACTAGGACAAAACACTGTCCTAGGAAGCAGAGACAAGAGTTGTTGACTTAGACTATTCTACAGCACAGCACTCAAGTGTAGTAAAGTGTGGCAGGTTTGAGACTGTTCGCAGTGTCTAGTACAGCATGTGTATTTTGTGGTGAAGCTAAGACTGCTGAAGAGAAATCAGTTTTGAGCCAGTAAGTGTTGTCTTTTCAAAATATCTTGATGACACTATTAAAAGGTAAAGGTTTGATGATGACCACTGTGTCGGCTAATTTCTGTCGCCTACCTTCAGAACCCAGTAGCTCAAAATTCAATGTCACCTCTGCATGTGCACATTCCGGCCGCAAAAAGCCTTACCTAAGCTTACCCATCAATTTTTCTCCATGTGTGACAAGCTCTTACATAATGTCTTTGAGTGTGAATCATCCTCAAAATTGATGGGTTTTTTCACCGGTTGTATGGGTTTAAGAGCCAGGCCTTTAAAAATTGCTTGCAAGTTGAAATTGCGCTTTGTTGATATCTTCTGAATACCTGCCAAAGACCAACTCATCTTACGGTTTCGGCGCATGGCCAAACTTCTTAGCAATCCATCCTATTTCGATTGCATTCACCTCTCTAAGTCAGGTCTTCAAAGGGAAATTACGATGCGTGTATTGTTATGGAGAAGATTGAACTTGTATCTATCTACTCTAACCCTATTGACTTTGCCAACTCTTTTATGGTAATGAGTTTGTCAAACTCTCAGCTGACTTCTGGTGACTCGATTGACTTTTTTATTAATGGTCCACAGGTTCCGAGCGAGCCATGTGACACGACCGGTCAAAGGCCGAATCACATTACAATTCTCCTAAGCGTTTACCTTTCCGGCAACTCGTGTAAGATAAGCTTTTGTTTTACATGCGAACTTTCAAAATCTATGAGCATTGATTTGCTGGTCTTTGGATCACAAAGCACATCCACTGGTCAAATATCAGCCTAACCCATGCCCAATGTATCGCCGTTGATGAAGAGTATTGTGAAGGGAGAGGTTGAGCCGGTAGTTGGGGCTGATGAGCAGTATAGGAGGTAGGAGTCATGTGGGACAATGCTTTGAAGTAACCTTGTCGACATTGTGGCACAGGCGAGACGCTTCACGGGCCGACAGACTGTGCTTGATTCATTATAGGAGAGCAGAGCCGTGACAAGCATGCGCTATCCCTCCTACTAAGCAAGACACAAGCAATGCATAGCTTATATGAGGTCCGAGAGGCGAGTCAAGAAAAGCGACAGAATATTTTAGACTGAGAATACATAATAAAACTTTATGTGCAGTGGCGTTGGGGTCCCTTCGGCCCTACGGGCCAATTTGTGAGTCGTTTGCTGACTGTGCTGATCCTTCTGCTTACATTCAAAGCTTTGTGAACAAGTGTTTTGCCCGACCTGCAACTATGAGAATTCAAAGCGCTACCCAACTGCTAACAAGGTGACGACATGCTTGGAAAGATGTGTCAGCAGAAAAGAGAGCTTAGATGGGCTTGTTTACCGCGATCTGTGAGGCTAGGGGTGGAGGGCTGGACTGAAACATTTTTTCCAGGATGTCGATTAGCGTGACTGCAGCACTGGTAAGTTAATAATTAAGCTTATTGTGTGCCCTAGACGCCTGTGATAGCTAGTCAGCGGTGATGAAGACGAAAGAGGTGCATTTGAACAGTGTCTCATCATTATTTTGTTTTAAAATATTGCTCGTTTCAGTAACTAAGACCGAGATAAATGTGACGCGCAATCGAATCGTTTATCTACCGTTAAAGCGCTCCCCACCCTATGCGCGTTGACTCTCGTACACCAATTTCTCCACTATCAACCCATATGCGCCACCCGTCAATCACCACTTAATAGTGGTATCTGAAGTTCAAATTCTTGGTGTCCGTCATATCCAGGAATGCAGTTCTTGCTGTCTCTTCCTTTGAGACAAGCTTCACTGCGTCGCGCTTTTTATTGGCCCTCATTAGATAATATTTGAACAAAGCCAGTAACACAAACGCGACGCTCATAAACGAGATAATCAATTTGAACGCTGTGGGGTAATGTGCATCTTCCTCTTGCGTCAGAATCGTTACAGGTGCAATACCATTGGAAATGCAAGAGCTCGCCCAGATCAATCCAGCCGTGACGGCCTTTTTGGTGTGGCCAGCCGTGTTCGCGGTCATCAGCGAGAGCAACATGACGTACGCAGCGCCAAATGTGGTCATCATGTAAAAACCCCAGAGTGGGGTGGCCTTGGGAAATTTCGGACCCCACGGGCCGGATGTCCAGATCATGACGGCGCCGGCGATTGGCGGCAGAGAGGTGAACAGGGCGAGGTTGGCTCGCATGTTTGGGACGTAGACAGAGATTAGACCGGCGCCAATGAGGAATACAAAGGCCCAGGCGCCGGCACCGCCAAGGAGCAGAATCGTGCGGAGGGTTGTGAACTATTCAAACTCAGTTTACGTTGCCTTTTTGCAGCAGAGGCTGGCGAGGGGGAACGGGGAGATAAGGAACACGTACGCCGAAGGATTTGACGATGACAGAACCGAATGCGGTAACGGCACCACTGGTGAAGCTGCCCAAGAAGGTGATGGCCATGAGGAACCAGGTTTTGGGATCAGTGAAGGCCTCCTTGATCTGCTCACTCTTCACTGTCTTGTTCTCAATACCAGTCTGCTCGTAACGCATGCGCTCAACGGCAATGATTCTCTGCTTCTGGCTTAAGAAGTAGGCGGTCATTGGGGAGTTTGGGAGGAGAAACCAACAGGCGATACCCCAGATTGAAGACACAGATCCGATGATCATGAATTGATATTGCCATGGTGACAAGTTACCATTGATCTTGCCGATTGCGTAGAGAAGAAGCGTTCCGACGACGGTGCCCATTCCGACAGAAGAGTACCAAATGGCGTATCGCAGGGGCTGCTCATTGGACTTATACCACATGGCCGTGATGAGCGAGAACGCTGGCGCGATACCGGCCTCGGTGAATCCGAGGAAGAATCGTTGAACCATAAGCCCTTGATAGTTCTTCACAGCAACGGTGCAGATGGTGACACCACTCCATAAGAAGATCACGACTGCTACGTACTTGCCAAGCGGGAAGCGCTGGGACATGTAGACACCTGGGACCAAGCCGATGAGATATCCCCAGTAGAAGATCAACGAGGTGTACGAGTATCTTGAGGTATCGATGACGGCTCTTCTGTCCTCAAATTTGACAACTGCAAGCTCGAGGTCTTCCAGGATACCAAAGAGTGCAGCGCCAGTCAAACACGCTTTGTCCATGTACTGGAAGGCGAATGTGAGGAAAAGCACGGGCATCAAGAAGGCGTCGACGCGGCGGAGGACGGCTTTCTCTTCTTCGGGCGAGATGTTGACGGCGCGTCTATTGTCAACGAAACGGGCTGCGATGTCCACGTCGCTGTTGTTGTATTCGCTTTTGCCCTCGACGTCTCTAGCGAACTCATGACGGGGGGGGGAGTCAGTGGAACCTTTCCTGTCGGAACTGTCGGCGTCGACCGCAGCGTCTCGCTCAATATTTTCCGACATGGTTCAGATACGACAGGGTCGCTTTGGAATCGAGTTGATTTCTCTCAGGTCTGCAACGGAAAGAGGATGGGAGATTCCTCTTGACTTTCGCATGGAGTCTGGAAGCACCAAAATGTGTAAGTGGAGGGTAGTGTTCCTGTCTTATATGGGCTGCTGTCTACACACGGTCGTCTACCTGAATACAGACCTTCTCCCTCCACGAACTCAACGCGGGGTATGGCATGCTGCGATCTCCTAGCCAGAGACTAAAAAGCATTGGCCACTAGGCGTATACAACGCGCTTGGAGCTCGGTGGCTGGAATTGACGTGAGGGGAACCATGTCGGCGGGCGGCATTAGCGAAGGGTAGTTAAGAGCCGTCTTGGGTTCTCACACTGGGTGATTGCGACGAATTGACAGTCTAGGATAGATCTCAGGCTCAGCCTTTCAGCATCGTTGGATCCACTAAGCTATCGGAAGCAAGTGAATAATTGACCAGCGAGTACTCCGTGGAGGGTTGATGGTGGTGGAGGATTAGACTTGCAACAAACAAATCGTCTTGTTCAGAGCACATGCAAAAATTCCAGCTATGCCAGTATGGATCGGTTCATTCGACATCTGCTCTGGCTGCATCCTTGCATTCAGGCCAGCCTATCGATTTCATGCTTGTTGCAACAAAGTAATCCAGTGCAATGTAACCAACCTGGTCGAGTCGGCATCTTACCATGTTCGTGGAACCACACAATACCCCAGGTTTCGGCACGCCGAGACGCTAGTGGCCCGTGTTCCAACTCCACTCTTGCACGAGCCAGAGCCATTTCCCTCACGTGGACACCTTTGAACACCTGAGTAGTCATCTCTCGAGCATATCAACCGAACATTCAAGCAGAGGAATTGAGATTCAATGAGTGAATTAGCCATCTTAAAGTAAGCGCAAAGCTTAAAATCCAAAGAATGCGGGATCACAACGCAACGGGGCGGACTGTGGTATCCTTCGTCGCAACACCACACAACCTGCCCGAGAGCTTGCCTCCTGCTTCGGACATGCTTGCTCGCAACTTGACTCCCATCATCGCCGATAACGCCGGGCAAAGCGATGACACTAACTTATCCAGCCAGCCCACGTTCCTTGCAAGCGCCAAACTCGACTACAATGCCAACAACCTTGATAGCGGCAGCGAGGTCTACTACGAGTAAGTAATGTGTTTTCCCTCAAGGATGACATGGCTGTTTTCGAATTGTCCTCTACCCTAAAACCGCTCAGTAATGTATGCAACACAAAAGCGTTTAAAAAGGTGGAAGGACGGCAATGTACGGCTGGCGCGGGTTACAAAGGTCGGGAATGTTGCAAATAACGATGCCGACGATGAAGGTGCATTTTTAAATCGGATATGGATGCTCGCCTTACAACCTGTGACCAAGAATCGAGGGCTGCTCGTGGTTGGGCGAACAACGAAGTGAAGTTGAGTTTGCCAAGACATCTGGCAGCGGCTGACCATAGAACCTGACAGGTGACAGATGCACTGCCGGCCTTAAGGAGTAACCGACCTAGGGGTTTCCAGCCTTAGCGTGCAGCATCTAAACTGGGTCCAACTGCAAAAGTACTTTCAACTGATGATGGACGTGTTTGTATATACTCTGCCAAAACATTGCGGGAAATCCTTATCTCCCTTCTTGAACTTGAAGTTCCTTGCTGACAAACTTTATCCTGCTTGTGTAATTCTTTTAGTTCTCCGTGGCATTTGCTCGTAAGCGGTCCCATCCTGACGTTTTGCACAGGGGCGACGTGGATGTCTCCAGCCGCTACCTTGTTTCTCTTCACTCGCACTGCGATTGTTTTGACGAGGGAGCTTTCTACCTATGGGAGCTGAAGCAGGAGTCCAAGTTCTGGCGATCCGAGAAATACGTACCGTCTCGAACGTGTTGATTATGGATCACACTCGTGGATAAGGCTCTAGAAAGCTCCAAAATTGACACTGATATTGGTGCGATGCTTGCCGTACTTTTTTTTCATTCATCCTCTTTCCGATTGTCAAACTTAAGCCAATGCGCCAGGCACTGATGATTATCTTTACAGGAAGAACATCAAACTCGGTATCGGATTATCCTCTTGGGCCAACAGCACAAGAGAGACTGCTCTATTCCATACGCAACCCCGCTGTGATCAATTCCCTCCTCGCCAATGAGCTCATCAGCGATATTCACGAGATTTCTTAGGATTTTGCCGACGAAAAATGGTGCAAGGACAAGGACAAGCATAAAGACGAGGTTCTCTACGAGTTCAACATTGCACGCACAAGCTTGCTTAAAATTCTGACGCGTGGCATCTCGGCTTTTGGTACTACAGAACTCCGGTACGCCATCCGTGCCCGCGTTTACATTCCTGAACTCGGTAAAGAAGCCGGCTTAAAGATGACTGTCCTGGCGCGGCACTGCGTCAGGACACAAACAATGCTCTTCTTGCTCCAATACCGCACGTTCAACGACTTCCCTTACCGGGTCTAGGGGAAGCTGGTACACAACTTGAAAGCGTTCGTGCATTTTTCCCACACGGCCTCCTTGGTCCCCAACCGTTCATCATCTCCATCCTATAATTCAGGCCCGCAATCCAGTGCTACCGAAGCGGGTTGCGTGAGTCGTGTGATAGCACGCGTAACGAGAATTTCAGGGCGCATAGCGGAAGTAAAGCGATTGAGATGGTTAACCTGCAGAAGCTACATCTTACGCTCATGAGCCTAGATCAGGATAAGATACAGATGAATTTTATACTGGAGGTGATTGAAAGGCTGAAAAGGCAGCATGGGAAGTTTCAAACGATGACTGGAGGGAAGGAAGGAGAAGTGAAGAGAGATTGGCCATATTATCGTATGGAAGGGAGTTTTGATCAGTTGGAGAACCAGATGAAGTTATTCAGGAATAGTAATGAGGATGTCGCAAAGAGGGCAGAAAGGCTGTTAAAATTGATACGTTCGTTCCGTTTCGTTTTCACTTCGTTCCTTGGCTTTGTGAAGGTGTGCATGGAAACGGAAAGAAATGTTTACTTGACTGTTTCCATTTGTGGCAGGTCTCCAACATAAGTGCTCGGATAAGCATTAAGACAAGCACGCAAATGACTTGTTTCGCGATGCTGGAGAGCGCATCAGTGGGGACCCATCTCTATCATGACGATGCTGTCCCTGCCAGGGGGTTTCATAGCAGTGAGTTTCCTCATCTTATGTTTCCACTTTTCCACAGTTCCTTTCAATCTCTTTCCCCTGCGCATTCTTTCTGTTCTAACGTTCTACCTTTCCGCCCCACTTTTTTCATCTACCAGATATACCTCTTCACAGCCAACTGGCAATACCTTGGGGCGTTCTAGCCACGAACATCATCTCCGACTCCGAACGACCTCATCATTCCACCTCCGAGCCGTCCGATCTGCAGGCCCTCATCAGTGGCTAGTGGTGGATTCTGGTGGCGGCGACAGTGGGCTTGACGTTCACGACATTCATGGTTTGGTGGTATTTGAGGAGGAGGAGCAACCATATGATAAAGTGGAGTTTGGAGGGCGGCGATTTGGTGTAAAGGTAGGTTCCGTGATTGAATTGTTGGCAAAGCCGATTGAGTTGGGACACAAATTTGCTTGTTAATATAAGATACCGAGGTTGATTTGGACGCAACGGTTGACGGTGCAATGGCGGAAGTCTGACCCTGCTCGGCTGCGGGCCTGCAACACTACCCGCAATGCTCCCCCGTCACCATCTTGGGACAAGGATTATCCGCTACATGCACTTCTCTACACAGTACGAGAAATTCCGTACAAAGGTTGTTGGCAATGTTCGCCTACAATTGGATGCCCGCACTGTTTCCAAGAAAGTCATGTTGGCTCGCCAACACTTCTTCGAGCCAAAGCTTACCTGTTGTCACTGGCAAATTTCCGAGCTCCTACACTTGCAGGCAGAAGGAAGACATATCGCGAGGCAGAATGGGCCATGTTTTTTGTCAGAGGCGTCGTGCACAGTACTCGTACTAGAGCTCTTCTCCGACTAAAACTACTCGTCCAGTCTCTTGCGCCCAAGACGAGATGCCGCTCTGGATAGGGACGAGATATGACCAAGGCGACAAACTTTCTAATGTAACCCGACTGTTTACCAAGCTTGACATGATCTATGCTGCGTTTCTTTATAAGAAGTCGGCTGTCTGCCGAAGGTTTTCTAAGACAGACAGCTTTTGTTTTTCGCCACCTGATCTCTGATATTTGCGCAGAGTTTTCGTCTGGAGTGGCTGGTTGTGCTGTCACTATTTGCAACCAGTGGTAAATCTTCCGTGACAAATTATTACTATTCTTGGTGGAAGCTATTGTGAGACACAAATTGGAATTGCTGGATGAGTGATGGTAAAGGATAAGAGTCGCCCTTTGCGGAATCGCTGGAGGAGGTTGAGAAGCCGCTTGTGCGCACGCCAACACTTGCAATATTCAGGTGACACAAACTCTGATCTAAGCAAGAAAATGGAGCTCTCCCCTATTACCGATCTGGTAGCAGTGGGCTAAAACGGAATCAGAACGCCTACTGACAAGACCGACAAAGATGACACTGCTAAGACAGAAAGAAGCCGACGTCAACCCCGTAGCAGCAATAAAGCAACGTTATCTCCTCTATATGACTGATACCATCGCAACACATGCATCTTCTCCATCTAGGCCGACTTTGAGATGTTCCTCTTACAATCAATACGCTTCAATTGGCGGCTTAAACGACGAGCTCGTCGTCTTCGCCCAGCTCGACTACCTAAATCACACATAACCTACCACTGTGTCGTCTCCTTGACCGAGTCCTTGAAATCCATTCCGCCCTGTATACCTATCGCCTAATGCCCCTCATAACCTGTTTTGACCACAACACCATTGGATCTACCACCGTTTAGGGCAAAGCATCTTACTTTCTACCTGCCATCATCTGTCATTTCTGCTTCCTTCGTGATTCATCATCCAGCGACGTCACGTCTTCGGAGACATTCCGGGAAAGAATGAAACGCGATTGAGAGGCCGAAGCAACGGCCGCGTTCGAATAAATCATCACAACCCCCTTCCTCATTTCCGCCGACTTGGCGCGCTCCGTACACACCAACCATACCGCGAAATATGAGGTTGATGGTATGCCTGAAATTAAATATAGCTACTGTAGCGAAGAAAAACGCTCACACGCGTTATGCCACCTCATCCTCTGGCATCATTCTCCTTAAGACGTTGCAAAATTCGCTAAGCCATTCGCAGATGATTTTATCCTTCATCGCCTTGTTTTCCGATTGTGATGGACTGGATGATTGTCTCTTCCGGAGACATTCTAATATGTCTGGGTAAATTCGAGGTGGCTAATAAACGTAAACGTTACTTAAACTGGTCAGGGCTAGAAGAATTGGGGGTGGCTATTGGTGATTTGCGATGTTTCAAAATCATTGTAGAGCACGATAGTGGTAGAGTGGTAACACAAGCACATACGACTGCATATTGGAGGGAATCGGGCATCCCGTACTCTCTGCGATACTCAAGCTCCAGATAGGGGGATTAGTGGTTGGGTGAGTGCCCACAAACGAATACACCAATTGTTGTATGTTTTCGAGTTATTGCCGACTCAGCCGACTTAATCTTCAGACTGGACTTGGGGCCAATGCTCGTTCTGTAGAAGTAACAAGCACAATGAGTCACGAACGCATAAGGAACATTGTTGCACGCCATCGGGCATCAACGCATCTAGCGCCATTTGACTCAAAATTACTAGTGGCAAGAAGAACTTCATGCTTTATACCCGGATTCCATATCTGTCCCTGACATATCCTATCCGTTATCCCCATACATACCAGCTCGTTTAGATGAAAGCCATCGAAAGTTCTGTGACAACTCTGAAGTCATATAATATACGATATACAATATGTAACTGGTGTTCCATCAACAGTCTATATTCCACTACTCCCTATACAATCTTCAGGCCTACTTCGAATTTGTAAACGAAAATATTTCCAAACATTTGTGCTAATATAACAATTCCCATCCGAGCTCCTATCAGTTCTGCTCGATAATTGGGATGCAACCAGATAAAGTTCTCGCCCCCTTTCTTTATCCAATTGTCTAAAACAAGTAAAGTTTGTATCTCCTTGCCGTCTGGAGAGAAGGTGCCTGATGCGATTCCACCAGAGTGGCCCTCGAGCTTCTGCAGCGCCGGCCTCGTCGCAGCATCCCAGAGCTGGACCGTCATGTCATACGACCCCGAGACGACCGACTTGCCGTCTGGAGAGAAAGCGACTGATGTGACATAACCAGAGTGGCCCTCGAGCTTCTGCATTGCCGCCCCCGTCGCAGCATCCCAGAGTCGGACCGTCTTGTCAACGGACCCGGACACGACCGACTTGCCGTCTGGAGAGAAAGCGACTGATGTGACCAAGTCGGCGTGGCCCTCGAGCGTTTGCAGCGTCGACTTCCAATGCGATTGCACTTTTGGTCTAGTTTGGATCCAAGGCGGGATGCATTGGTCAGAGGTTCTTCGAATAATGCTCTTTTCTGGGGCGAAGATGAGGCCTGAGCAATATAGTTGGAGAGGCATCTGTTCAATGACGATTCTGTTGTACAAAACAAACCGCTTTGCATCGAGGGCAAATGCGTGTAGAGTGGGACTCTTTTCGGCCTTGATGAATTAGTCAGCATTCATTAGAAGAACTTTACGATCGGCGACCGTGATATAAGCCTCTAACGAGATGATCTCAAGAATTCCTTCTGAAGCCTTCGCCAGCCATGCAAGCGCCTCGAGCCAGTGAAGCAGATGCAGCCGAAGAAACTGATGGACTTGGTCGTTATCGTGAAGCGATGCGTTACTCTTCCGAAGGTGCTGGGTTCAGTAAAGGCATGCGTATTTGACCTCTAGAGGAAGAACTTGCGTTATTTTACTCGTGTCAATATCAGCAACAAGGGTACCGGGAGCGCCTATTCCACAAACGTTTTGGCCGAGATGTGTCGAAATAAGCTGTAAGCATTCCTCAGCTAAGGTTTGATGCGCTTGCCTCTCATCTATCCAGAAATCTAGATCGCTGCATCTTTCTTTGTCCAGAAGGAAGTCGCGGAATGAGTGGTGATGAGGGCGGAGAAGCGCCGTTACGTCTTTTGGAACATCCACGATAGCGTGTAATTTTCCAAGTGTCTGTTCAACCTTTCTTTGAGAGAGATCAATTAATCTGCCGAGCGAGGTAGCGGAGTGCGGGGCCATTGAGACAATCAGGCTTTCTAGAACCTGTCTCTGCACCAAACGTAATTTCACTTTTTCCTGCTCTCTCAAAGTGGTTCGTATAGAGCCTTGCAGTACAGTAAGATATAGGTGATCGAGGTGTTGTTCCGGTGTTGCGTCGGAGACACTACCTTGAAGGATCTCGACAAGCCTTTCTTCTGCAAACTCTTCACCTGCATCAACAAAACAAGTAGTCGCAGCCCAAATGAACAAGCCGCATGACTTCTTTGTTAGTTTGAAAATGTCGAGCTTGTCTGGCTAGGTAGTGTCGCAAATCCGCTTCTCTCTGATCCTACTCAACTCATGGTCAAGATATATAAAAATATCCTGATCCACGATTGCCGCTTCTATATTATGAAGAATGAAGTTACGGTGCTCAGTCTCAGAAGTTTTGCGGAAGACGTGCCGTATTGGAACCGCTGGTCTGCTTGTTATCAGAACTCGCAGCTTAACCTTCATCAGCAGTCGAACTTCGGCCAGGATATGTAGAATGATGTCTATATCCTTCTCGTCTTCACACTCGTCCAAGGCGTCGATAATCATAACGTAGGGTTGGAATGGATCAGTGACGTCGAGTTCTCCCAGTGGCTTAAGGATAAGATTTGACCACTGATCCATGAGGGTCTGGCTCAAGATGGCGCTATTGTTCTCGATAGCACGACGAATGTGAGGCCTGGCTAGCGGAACTCTCTCTGCCAGCTGTTTTGCAAGAGTCGTAACAAACTTGCGAGCATTGCCGGCATCTCCGCCACCTTGCGAGAAAAAGAAGCTAGCTGCAAGCCTTCCCTGCTGAGAATAGCTGTCCCCGATTGCCTTTGCAATTATCGGCTTTCCCGTGCCGGCCATTCCGCTGAGCCAGAATATACATTGCTGGCCTTCGCCATCGGCCCATTGTGATATGGTTTGTAGGACGCCAACTCGAGTGCCAGGTAGACAGATACGTTCTTCTTGGCGAGCGTATGAATTGAAAGCCGCATTCTCTACGAAAGGGAGAAGGCCAACCAAGTCTTCTTTGCCTAACCCTCAAACCACACAGCTCTAGAATGAATGAGGAGTTGACTGATACTACATGTGTCTTCAAGCCGGCTGCCACGCTATCACTGAAGGGAACATGCTGAAGAAGCCTACTGTTATTATATATATTTCCATGCACATCTCCGGGTATCGCTTGCGTGTCCCCGCTGATACTATTATCACGAAATTGATGAGCATGCGAGGATGGTGGCAGGCCAGCCTGGGCGCGATCGGTCATTGCCGAAGACGGTTCGCACGTGTGCTAGCGGTGCAATAGTGGAGCGATTGGAGCAATACAAAGACATACACCGAATAAAGTCGGAGTTGATTACAGACCTTACAAATGATGCAGCATAGGTTTGGACTACAGATCAAATAGATGTAACGATAGGGTACAACGAGGAAGGGATATTTAGAGAAGCAAGTGGAGGGCGTAGGCGTGCGGTCACATTAAGAAGGACTATGGTGCAGGTCCATGGTAGGCACCAATTGTGAGGCCATCGATTTTGGTGGCAGGCTCAGCTTGGTGAAAGCCAGCTCGTTTAGGAGGTGCGTTGATGTGGCATTGCAGAAGCAGCGCTGCACTGTGTTGCGACTCGGTGTGGTGTGGTCAGCCAGACCACTGGTTGGGCGAAAGAGATGGTGGGTGTGTGATGTTGCGGCTGGAGGTATATTGGGACCGGAGGTGTATTGGGGCCAATGAACGCTGTGCGAGGCTAGTAAAGTGTCCGCTTGATCGCCCTATGCGGGGGCTACGAGCCGGGACAGCTGGAGATAGTGCGCTCGCTCCAGTTGCTCCGGTGGGGTCCGGCCCACGTGACAGCTGCTCTCTGGCTTGATGCAATGATGATTGGGAAGGGAAACACCACTACTTAGAAAATCTGTTCAAAAAGCGCCATTTGGTTGATGTTTTCACTGTTGTCTGGACCGAGCTTGGGCCCTCATTCATTATCTCTTGTTCGCTTAATAATATGGGGTAATTTGTTTAGTAGTGCAGACAAGTGCCGACTGCTTTTAATAGCAACCAAAATGTCGTCGCATCTCTACTCATGGCCGCCGTGTGGTGCAGTTGTGATAGACGCTTTGGAATCGGATTTACGCAATTAAACGATGCACTCGGGACTTGTGCATTCACCGGTTCAACTGCAATATTGTGATACTCAGGCTTAATTCTTGCCGTTTCCATTTCTTATTACTGAAGTTACTTCTTGTTTTCTTCTTGTAGTGGTCAGAGTGCCGTCTTCTGGGACCACGTCCGCCGTAGACTTTGCGCCGTAGACTTTGCACTGTAGACTTTTCAATTACAGAGATGAGGGTCGACTTTGCCGTTGAGAAATTACCTCTGGCTGCCATTGCGTAGTTAAAGATCGGGCAAAGGATAAAGCATTATGTCTGATTGTTTGTTTTGTTTGCAGATGTATGCTGCGCTTGATTGGCGCGGGCGGCGATTTTGGGTTCACACCACACAACGGACCATCGTGGTGTCACACCAGCACCCAAAAAAATGGCCTGCATAAGCTATGTCTCATCACCGCTTACTGATGCCGCCTTGAAGCGGCACAGTGCGCTCTTGCCTCTTGCTTGGATGTTGGGCATCCCCCCGTTATGTCGAAGCTGCAGTACCAGGTCGTTGGATCAGTAGTTAGGTTGGTGACCAACAGCGAATACCCACTGTCATGTCTTTTTGTTAAAGTCTCTTTGTTATCGTTTCGCATTTTAGACGACTCCCCTTGAACTATTATACAAGAGGTTGGGTCCTATCAGAATTCACCTTTGCTCAATCGAAAAACACTCGAACGTCTGCAAAGATGGTATTTGGTGGTGGTATTAATGAATATGGTGCGTTGTTTCGAAGTGTTTTCCCCGCATTTCCAACAACCCAACCTCCAGTAGAGGCGCTCCTCTTCGCGCACATCTCTCTTCCACGTGCTTCTCCCAACATTCATCCCTCATCCTCCTCATCCTCCTCATCCTCCTCATCTCTCTTTAGCCGCACTGATTAATAAAGTTTACTATAGCATTTCACTCTCTAAACTCTAACATTGGTCGCACCTTTGAATGGTGTATGTCTTGGCATTGCTCTAATCGCTCCACTGTTGCCTCGCCAGCACGCGTCCTGAATCGTCTTCAGTAATGACCGACCGCGACGAGGCTGGTCAGCAAGTATCCGCCCGTGGTCATCAATATCAGGGAAATCACATCAGCGGAAACGCGCAAGCGCTACTCGGAAATGTTATAGTAAACTTTATCAACAGTAAGCTCCTTCTAGATACATAGATATCGAATTACAAGCTCAAACGCTGCAGATCAAGAAAGCCTGCTGAACCTCCTACCTGTCGCATCGGACGCGCCTTTTAACTCTTCACGCAACCAATATGAAGCTTTATGCCTCCATGATACCCGTGTTGCTGTCCTCCAAGAGATAACATCATGGGCCGATGGACAGGACAGAAGGTGCATTTTTTGGCTGAACGGCATAGCTGGCACAGGAAAGTCTACCATTGCCCGCACGTTAGCGCGCAAATATGACGACAAAGACCGGCTAGGAGCAAGCTTTTTCTTCTCGAGAGGTGGTGGAGATGTTAGCGATGCTGACAAATTCTTCACTAGCATTGCTTTGCAGTTAGCATATCAGTCAGACGCTCTCAAGGATCACATTTGCAACGCTATTGCAAGGCGCCACGAAATTGGAAGGAAAGGAATCCGCGACCAGTGGAGTCGATTGGTTCTCCGGCCACTGTCAGAGCTCGAAGCCAATTCTACTCAGTCGCCACTCCTTGTCGTCGTTGATGCAATGGATGAGTGCGATAAGGATGATGCTATTAAAATCATTCTTGAATGTCTAGCGGAACTGAATAAGCAGGAGACTCCACGAATTCGAATTTTCATAACCAGCAGACCAGAGTTAGCAATTCGACTAGGGTTTCGTGATATGCCAGAGATCTTACACCATGATCTTGTCCTCCACGATGTATGCCGACGTATCGTCGATCAGGACATTACTCTATACCTTCGAGAACAATTGAAGGACGTTCAGCTAGATGCACATACTATTAGCCGTCTGACTGACAAAGCTTCTGGTCTTTTCGTTTGGGCAGCAACTGCATGCCGTTTTATTAAGAAAAGCACTTATTTTGCTAGCAGCCGGCTATCTCTCATCCTCGAGGGTGTAACAGGTGAAAGAAACCCAGAGAGAGAGCTTGATCAGATCTATTCCAAGATCCTGTCAGATTCAATCAGCGAAGACTGTGACGAACACGAGAAGGAGCAGCTATTCGAGCTTTTCAAACGGGTTGTTGGATCTATTGTAATTCTGTTAAATCCCCTATCGGCCGACGCTCTTGGGTCCTTACTCGACAGTTCCGCTCTGAGAATAGAGCAAGCAAAGACAAATGTAGAGGAGATATTGCAGAATCTCCACTCTGTCCTGGTGGTTCCAAGAAGCAGCGCCGATTCAATTCGCCTGTTTCACCCTTCTTTCCGCGACTTCCTCCTTGCCAAAGAAAGATGTCAGAACACACAGTTCTGGGTGGATGAGAAGGAGGGGCATCGAATGTTGGTAGATTGCTGTATACGACTCATGGCTACCTCCCTCAAGCAAGACATCTGTGGGCTACAGGTTCCTGGTATCATTTTATCTGATGTGACGAGCAGTCAAGTAAACAAGTACCTTCACCCTGAACTTCAGTATGCATGTCTCTACTGGATTGAGCATGTTCAGAGGAGCTATGTTCAACTCCACGATAATGACCAAGTACACCAGTTTCTTCAGGTACATCTTATTCACTGGCTTGAGGCACTTGCCTGGCTCGGAAAGGGTTCCGAAGGAATCCTTGCGATTATCTCATTAGAAGCTTACATCAAGGTTAGCAGATTTCGAAATGTTTACCGCACCTCCTGGCTAATTTATACCAAGGCCGAAAAGTGTCCTACTTTGCACGCGTTCGCCCTCGATGCAAAGCGGTTTGTTTTGTACAACAGAACCATCATTGAACATACTGTTTATATTAAAGATAAAAAAAAAGTCTATAGCTACAAAAATCTGCTGTTTTTTTATATCCTATTTGCAGTGGCCTGTTTTCTGTCTTGCAGAGTCTTGGCCTCTGTAATCTGTAGTATGTGTAGTAGTTAAAATCTACATGTAGTCTACGCATCAGAAGCTGCTAGATGGTAATGCGGAACCACATGAGTCATGAATAACAGTGTGGGATAAAGCAGCTTAATAATGTGGAATGGACTAAAAACTTGGCACATTTGGATAGTATAGGGCTGATACAAGTAGTAAGTAGCAGCGTGAGTTATGGACAGTGTAATATCATTTGGCTAAAAGTGGCGGTGTAGTGGCAAAACGCGCAAGACATAACCTTGAGAGATATAAAGACACTACCCTGTGACACTGAGTTTCCAGGCTCAACACCAGTCTTAAGGCTGACAGGCTTTGTTACCTTTGAACATCGTGCAGTAGAATAGTCTAAGTCAATAACCCCTGTATTTGCTTCCTAGGACAGTGTGTTGTCCTAGTAAAACTACCCTTAGAGAAAGCCACACTCTACCTCCTAACTACCCAGCATTACACACATGCAAAAGATAATGAAAACTGTTGGATAGTAATATAGAACTATATGAGTCATGGACAATAGTGTAGACCAAAGCAACTTGGTAACATGAAATGAATTGAAAGCCTGGCACATGCAGATACTGTAAGGCTTGTATAAGTAGTAAGTGGCAATGTGAGTCATAGGCAGTGTAGTGTCACCTGACAGAAAGCGGCTATGTAGTAGCAAAGTACGCAAATTACAGCCTTGACAGACATGAAGGCGCCATGCTATAATGCCTGCTGTCAAGTTTTAAGAAAAGCAAACTAACTATATCTTTAATACTAGCTAACTACTTTAAAAACTTTGTGTATCTAGATCCAGGATGCTCTGGGCAATTGCTTTTATTTAGTAATTATTAATCAATGTGTTGTAGATGAAAGTTGGCCTTTGGTATTTTTCTGTTTATTTTGTGACACAAGAACAAAGTAGATCCTGCTACGTTTTATATTTGGGCAGCACATCAGCGGCTAAACTTTTCATCCCGTTGAATCACTTGGATGGCAAGGTGGATCTTAATTTTTTGGTTTCGTAATTTATCTGTTTGGTTTCTGTTTTTATTTTGGGTTAATTTTCACTTGGAAAGATTAATGTTGTTAAACAAAAGACTGCTCCTGCAATCAAACGACAGTCCCACGTCCTCGGACAAGACAAACGGGAGACACGCCTTCGAGAACGGCGGCCGCACTCCGCCGCTATCAAACGGCACCCCTGGCGATGCGCGCCCATATAGAGAGAGAGACTACCAGCGAAAAAAGCGAATACCCGCCGTTGTATGTTTTTGCCTTTTTGCGTCCCGACACTACTTTAGCGCTGGAGGAAAAAAGAGAAAGCTAAGGCGTCGGCGTCGACCGGGAGCAAATAGCGGGTAATTGTTTGTCCGCCATGATCATATATGTACCGGAGGTGATCGCGACAGCCCAATCGCTAATCATCAACGGGCCCGCGGATGGTAGCCATCTCGAAACTTGACTACTTCTCAGCTTTCTATAATCCAAATTCTTCTCCACCACAACTTAACATGTCGTGACGAGATATATTTCTACATCTCTTCTTAACCTCATTGGCACTTTAGACATTACATATTCCGGACCGCCGTTATCTTTTCAATTCAGACATATCTTCAAATCGTAAAGCCAGAAGAGATCAGCGCTCCGGCTGATCCGTTGGTGATGCGCTCTCCACTCTCGCCACTCCCCGCTCGTATCAACCGCGCTGGCACTGGATGATCGTTGTCTTTACCTTGTCCAGTTTTTCTACTGTTGTGGGTTTTCTCCTCTGTTCGCCAACGGCAGACCACATGGTTTTTACACCTCGTATTAAAACCACATCTAGACACCCGTATCCGTATCTTCGAGCCGCCCACATATAGAACTTGGCACGTCATGGAAGAAAATCGGCCAACACACGGGTAAAGCGCTGAGACAAGTCAGGCTTCGTAAGCATCTCCAATTTTCCTTATGTCCAGCTGGGAAAATCTTCAACACCAATCACACTTGGAGAGGCATTCAATATGGAGAACAGACAGAGTAGCGCAGAACCAAACCATTGGGTGGTGGAAAAAGCCCACTTTCGCCAAGAGTTGACGTGTGTCGCTCTGAGCGTCGAGAATCCGGCGCTCTTCAACGACATTGTCTCCGAAAAGTCATCGCGTTCCTGCATGACAGGCTGCATGACAGGACTAAAAGACGCGCTTCTCCAGATCTGAACTGCTCTTGTTGTCTTTATTACGTGTTTTGCTCTCATGGTTTGCCTCGTACCTGTCCAAGCGAGCTTGGAATCGTTCGTGTCGTGCTTCATTGCGTAACTCTCTCTTGATCGGCCTGACGTGATGGTGGGTTGGATCCCGGTCCGTCGTATCTATTTCTGCATCACTCCGTTCCGGCCAGTGTGATTCACCTCCATTTATGCATCTCGGGTACCAAACCTCATCGATGAGGTTTGCTAAAAACCCTTGGGTGGAAAGCTGGAAGGCAGAAGAACCAGAGATCGATTAGGGCGGATCGAAAGTGCAGCGATTGTATTGCTATTGTTCTTTGCGTTTTTTTGCGCTGTATTTATCACTTTTCTGCCCAGTTTATATGTCGGAGGACTTTGCCATAAAAAAGCGAGCCTGAGGTAGTTGTTGGAGTAAGTACGGGTCCACTATTTGAATATCGCGGGTTGCTTGTTTCACCCACTTCGAAGCCATCAATGTGACGTTATGTTAGATTGTAAGGCTCCAACTAAACCTTGTTGGTTTGCAGCAGCGGATCCATAATACTTTGTCACGACAAGTCTCCAGTCTTTATGGCACGCTTTTATCTTCTTTTGGACTTCGGATGTCTCGATATGTCTTCGGGCGTATGGTTTGACTATTTTCGGCATCAGGACTATCGCCTTAAGCTTTACGCCGCCTACTAGAGTAGACTTCTCCAGTCACCAAGACCCACTTCGTGACAACGCTGTGGGGGTTCAAGTGATGATTGCCAAGTTTCTGCTTGCACGGATTATCTTTCTCGCCGGCTGTCGAAGGGCTGCTTAACATGGGCGTATATATAAGGAATCGCTGCCTTCCATTTTATCTGTATAGATCCTCAAGTTTGTCAACTTTCGTTGCACTTGGCCACCGTCGTTAAGAAACACCCAATATTCTAATATTTTTAAAATCAGTCTCTCGTTTTACTTAAACAATCTTCGGAATGACGTCTTTTCTCAAGGCCAGCGCCGTCGCGCTGTTGTGCCTGAATGCCATCGGCGTTAACGCTGATGTTCAAGGAGGAGAAATCTCGACTGCTGCTCCTTACCAGAACAGCACTATGACGACTGCTGAACCAATCTACCCACCAGGATCCACCTTGTCCACGGTAACTGAGACTGAACTCTACACGATCACATCTTGCGCACCAACTGTCACCGACTGCCCCGTTGGCCAAGTCACCTCCACGATCAAGACTTACACCACCATTTGCCCAATCGAGACCGCCAAGCCAACCGATGAGCAGCCAGAGCCAACTGTTGAGCAGCCAGAGCCAACTGTTGAGCAGCCAAAGCCAACTGAGGAGCAGCCAGAGCCAACTATCACCGTTGGATTAAACTCCACTGGCCAGACTACTACCACCTTCGTACCAGTGCTGACTACGTCCACCGTGGTCGAGACTGAAATTTACACAATCACCTCTTGCGCACCAACTGTCACCGACTGCCCCGTTGGCCAAGTCA
>WCAA01000138.1:0-30149 GCA_010623925.1 Antarctomyces pellizariae | reverse complement strand
TTCAACTTTCTCTCCTGACTCATGTTAATTACTTCACTTATATCTTTGTTATTATTAGTGGCGTATCTTCTTGTCTTTGACGTAACAAGAGAGGGTAGGAGACAAATCTATCTGTAGTATAACTACTGTAGAGCTGTATAAATTACTAGCTAAGTCTAAGAAAATAATGCAAGGGTTAAAAGAAAACTAGGAAGAAAAGTAAAAAGGTTATCATTACTTTAATTCTAGCTAGAACAGTTGTATTATAATAGCTATTCTGCTATTAGTTATATATGCAATAGTATAGTAAAAATAATTCTTTTTTACTTTACTTTAATTACAACCATAGTTAGTGTAGTTTTCCTAAATTATTTATATTTTAAGTATATATATGTATATGTTTAAGTAGCTTTACTGTGTTTTTTCTCTGCATTTAAACCTTTTTATTTTTTTTATTGATTTATTTATTTGTAAAACCATTTAAAATAAATCAATCCTTTTTATACGTGTAACAGTTACCCGACCATATCGTAAAATTTTTTACCAACTATTCTATAAGATGCGCATCATCTTTTTTTTATAATCAGGATAGTTTAAATGGTTAAAACATTAATTTCATGTATTAATTTCATGCATTAATAATGAGAATTCAACTTTCTCTCCTGACTCATGTTAATTACTTCACTTATATCTTTGTTATTATCTAATGCCGTATCTTCGAGACGAGACAAATCAATTTTATATAGTAGAACTACTATAATAATTTTGTTATTATCTAGCTATTTAGCTTTAGATAGTTTATACCTGACTAATTTAAATACTGGAATAGCTTTATACGGTGGACTTTTTAATGCTACTAGTATAACACATGTATTCCAATTATTTATCTTTATAGTAAGTGCTGCAATATTACAATTAACAGGTTTTTACCCTAGAAAAGTTTTTTTTAGTGGTTCTATTAAATTATTGTTTAATAATAATAATATTAATTTTAAATCTAAAGTAATAAATAAAATGGGAGAACAATTTAAAATAATAGAATATCCCTTAATTATATTATTTATTATTACTGGTTCTGTATTTTTAGTATCAACTAGTGATTTAGTATCTATATTTTTAAGTATTGAGTTACAAAGTTATGGGTTATACCTATTAAGTACTCTATATAGAAATTCAGAGCTAGCAACTAGTGGAGGTCTTACTTATTTTTTATTAGGAGGGCTAAGTTCTTGTTTTATTTTATTGGGTACAGCCCTTTTATACGCAAATTCCGGAACTACTAGCTTGGATGGTATCTATATTATAGCTAGCATTAGCGATATAGGTAATGATCTAGGTAGCTATAGTCAAAGCTGATATAAAGCTGACTATATTGATATGTCTTTACTTATATTAAGTGTAGGATTTTTATTTAAAGTAAGTGCTGCTCCATTCCATTTTTGATCTCCTGATGTTTATGACGCTATACCTACAGTGGTTACAACTTTTGTAGCTATAATAGCAAAAATATCTATTTTTGTGTTTTTATTGGAATTAGTTCACTATACAAGTAACTCATTATTTACTAATAATTTTAGTTGAACAAGTAGTTTATTAATTAGTTCATTGCTTTCATTAATAATAGGAACTGTATTAGGGTTAACACAATTTAGAATCAAAAGATTATTCGCGTATAGTACTATTAGTCATGTAGGGTTTATATTATTAGCTTTAACAATTAATAGTATAGAATCTATCCAAGCGTTCATCTTTTATTTAATGCAATATTCTTTAAGTAATTTAAATGCTTTTATGTTGTTATTAGCAATAGGATATTCATTATATTGCTATAGTAATGAGAATAAAAAATATACTTCTTTATTAGATAAAAATAATTCTCCTATACAATTAATCAGCCAAATGAAAGGTTTTTTTTATATAAACCCTATTTTAGCTTTAAGTTTAGCTATAACTATCTTTTCTTTTGCAGGAATACCACCATTAATGGGATTTTTTGCAAAACAGATGGTTTTAAGTGCTGCTTTAGATAACGGATATGTTTTCTTAACATTAGTTGCAATATTAACAAGTGTTATAAGTGCTGTTTATTATTTAAACGTGGTAAAGGAAATATTCTTTGATAAACCTGAATATAAAATAAATTCATATATCTCAGATTTAGATATGTACGCTAGTATAACTAAAAACAATGTTTTAATTAAAAATGTTAGTTTTAAATATAATAATATCACATTATCTAGTCATTTAAGTATAACAATTAGTATATTAACATTAATAATACTTTTATTTATATTTATGCCTCAAGAATCATTAAGTATGTCAAATATATTAGCATTAATATTATTTAACTCATAAATGGCCAGCATTACATTTTTTTTTATTTTCGTTCCAATTTTAGCTATAGTTTTACTAGCTATAAATTTAATTTTTGCCCCTCATAACCCTTATAGTGAAAAAGATAGTGCTTTTGAGTGTGGTTTCCACTCTTTCTTAGGACAAAATAGAACACAATTTAGTATATCTTTCTTTATTTTTGCCCTTTTATTTTTACTATTTGATTTAGAAATACTTTTAGTTTATCCTTATGTGGTTAGTGCTTATGTTAACGGTATATACGGGTTAACAATAATGTTAATCTTCTTTTTAGCTTTAACATTAGGGTTCGCTTTTGAATTGGGTAAAAATGCCTTAAAAATAGAAAGTAGACAAAGTTTCACTTTAGATAGCAATTACACTGAGATTAATAAAGTAGTAGGGCAAGTCTCTATTCAAGACTCATGGAAGAAATAACTTTTCTAAGTCTAACTTAACACAATTACAATCTAATGTTGTAACCTTGGTTAGCCCTTTCTTTTATAACGCTAGAGGAACTATCTAAGTATTTAAGACAAAACTGCCTGGCTAGTTATATAACTGTCAAGTATTTAATTATATTTTTTATAATTCTATGTTTTTTTTCTTGTTTGTATTAAACTAAGGGGACACATTAACTCTAGGTCAGAGAACTTATATGATAAGTTACCTAAACCTAAATGTATTCCTAGACGTAGGCCTAGGTATATATTTCCTTATGATGGCCCGCCTTTCGGTGTTATGGTTGATGAGCTATTACCTGATGATGAAGAGGGTAGTTAAAGTACAATAATTAATAATAATTAATTATTATTAATTATTGTAGGGGATAAAGGTGAAGCAAACGTATGCACTTAAGATGTTATCGTTGCATGTCTGTTCAAATCAGGCAGCCCTATATGTACTTTTAACTACTATTTTATTGTTATCTTGCTATATTGTAACCGTCTCTCATATATTTCAACTTACTATTTATTTCTCGAATATTTTATCTTGTTTTTACTAATAAATGTTTTTACCTGTTTTATTAGTTATTCCTATTATAGGTATATTTATCATATCTACTAGTGTGTGTTATGACACAGCTACTTTAAATAACAAACGTATAAAAACAATAGGATTAGCTACATCTATCCTTAATTTATTCGTTTCATTAATAATTTTTATATTATTTGACTTTAGCGCAAATCAGTTTCAATTTGTACAAGAGTACTACCAAGTAAGTTCATATGACTTTTATTTAGGTGTTGACGGTTTATCTATATATTTTGTGTTATTAACAACTATAATAGTACCTATAGCAATACTTTCTAATTGAAAATCTATAAATGAAAACATTAAGTCATTTGTTATAATAATGTTACTGTTAGAAAGCTTATTGCTGGCTGTGTTCTTAGTGTTAGATATATTATTATTCTATATTTTTTTTGAAAGTATACTTCCTCCTTTATTCTTATTAATAGGGTTATTTGGATCTAGTAATAAAGTAAGAGCTAGTTTTTATTTATTCTTGTATACATTATTTGGTTCTTTATTTTTATTATTGTCAATTCTGGCTATGTCATCTATAATGGGGACAACTGACTTTGATGCATTATACAAAACAAATTTTAACTACTCTACACAATTATTTTTATTTTATGGTATCTTTATAGCATTTGCTGTTAAGACTCCTACTATCTTTTTAAATACTTGATTATTGAAAGCTCACGTTGAATCACCACTAGGTGGTAGTATTCTTTTAGCTGGTATTGTATTAAAGTTAAGTTTATACGGTATATTTAGATTGATATTACCTTTATTACCTAAAGCTTCTTTAGACTATACATATATAGTATATCTTATAGGTGTTATTACTATTATATACGCTAGTTTTAGTACATTAAGAACAACTGATATCAAAGAACTTATTGCTTATAGTTCTGTTTCACATGCTGCAGTATACTTAATAGGTGTATTCAGTAATACAATACAAGGTATAGAAGGAGGTATTACTTTAGGTTTAGCTCATGGATTTGTGTCAAGTGGTTTATTTATATGTGCTGGTGGAGTACTATATGATAGATCTGGAACTAGATTAATACATTTTTATAGAGGTATAGCTCAAATAATGCCAATCTTTTCTATATTATTCTTTATCTTATGTCTAGGTAACTGTGGTGCCCCTCTTACTTTAAATTTTGTAGGTGAATTTATGTCTTTATATGGTGTATTTGAAAAATTACCATTGTTAGGTATAATAGCCAGTTCTTCTGTAGTATTTTCAGCTGCTTATACTATATTTATGTTTAATAGAATATGTTTTGGAGGAGCTTTCTTTTTAAGTTCATCCGATCCTTATACTTTAATTGATTTAAATAAAAGAGAATTTTTTATGTTATTTACTTTAGTCTTATTTACAGTTGTCTTAGGTATATATCCTGCTCCTATATTAGATGGATTACATTACTCTGTGTCTACTTTAATATTCAGTACTTTACCTTATTAGTTTTATTTTAATTTTATATTTTACTTTCTTGTTAAAAGTCTTCTTTATTTATCCTATTGTTTAATACAATTAAAGCCGTTTTTTTTTGGTAGATAAAACTATTTGTCATTCAGGTAGTGTTAGTGAAAATATATAGTAAAAATTGATTAAGCAGGAAACAGTAAACAGTAAACAGTAAGCCGTAAGCAGGAAGGATTAAACAGGAAGTATTAAGTAGGAAGAGCAAAGATAGAAGTGGTTGTGCGAAAGCTTATTTATATATATTTAGGGCTAGCTGTGCGAAGCCGCTAATCCTTATCTGTTATTTCTTCCCCTAATTCCTAATAATCCCTAATCCTAATAATCCCTAATCCTAATAATCCCTAATTCCTAATAATCCCTCACTCAAATTTTTTATGTTTAATACTCATATTACATTTATATTGGTATTCATGTTATAGTAGTGTTATTTATATTTCTGTTTTCTTCTTTATGTTATATTCTATGTCTTTTCTATGTTATATTCATATTAGTAATATTTATATATTATTAGTCTTAGTAATACTTAAATTGTTAAAAATAGTCTTGTTATCCAAGAAAAATTACTTTTTGATAGCTTTCATTCCCTGCAAATTTTTGCTAAAGGGTTAATCCCTTAAGGGTTTCATTTAAGAATGTTAATCCCTATTTCTAGAAGCTATAAGCTAGAAGCTATAAGCTAGAAGCTAGAAGCTGCTTTGGCAAGGTAATATACCTTTACCTTTGTTATTTACATCTAACCCTCAATTCTGTTTTACTTCTCGTATTCTACAAGTAATACTTCTAGATTTAATAATGAGGAGGCTCATTACTATCCCTGGAGTATAGTATAATGAATACTACAAAAACAAAAACAAAACAAATAAAAAAAAATGATCAATCTTATATATACTAATTTATTAAATAACAACTGTGATGCTCCAAGCCCTTGAGGGTTATATTTTCAAGATAGTGCTACTCCACAAATGGAAGGTTTAGTAGAATTACATGATAATATTATGTTTTATTTAGTTATAGTATTATTCGGTGTAGGGTGAATAATGATATCTATGGTAAACACATACGCAGCTAAAAAATCACCTATATCACATAAATACTTAAATCATGGTACATTAATTGAACTAATATGAACAATTACTCCTGCTTTAATTTTAATTTTTATAGCATTCCCTTCTTTTAAATTATTATATTTAATGGACGAGGTAAGTGATCCTGCTATGTCAGTATTGGTAGAAGGTCACCAATGATATTGAAGTTACCAATACCCTGATTTCTTAACAGGAGATGAAGAATTTATAGAATTTGATTCTTATTTAGTTCCAGAGTCAGACTTAGATGAAGGTGCTTTAAGATTACTTGAAGTGGATAATAGAGTAATACTTCCTGAATTAACACATGTAAGATTTATTGTTACAGCTGCTGATGTTATACATTCTTTCGCCTGTCCTGCTTTAGGTATTAAATGTGATGCTTACCCAGGTAGATTAAACCAAGTATCTGTACTTATAAATAGAGAAGGTACTTTTTATGGACAATGTTCAGAGATATGTGGTATTTTACATAGCTCTATGCCTATAGTTATAGAAGCTGTTAGTATAGAAAAATTCCTTACATGACTTGAAAACCAATAATGTTAAAATATAGTGTAAGTATGCAATAGTAGCATATTTAAACTTTGCCTACTCTTTTTTTTTCAGTTATATATTTATGTTTGCGCTTTTTAAAAATATAAAGCTCCTTGTTTATATTTGAGCAAAGTTGTGCTTATTAATGAGGCCCTTGTTTTATATTTTCACTTATAAATAGTAAAATACTTCTAACTTCACTATCCTCTTTTGCCTGCATTTAAAAGGTGCAGAAAAAAATATAAATGTTTACAAATATTAATGGAATAAAATAATATAACAATAGGAATACCAGTTAAGGTAATCTATATAAAAGAAGACTATGTCTAAAAAAAATAAAAATAAAAAAAAATAAAAAATATATAAAATGAGAATATTTAAAAGCCATCCTTTATTAAAATTAGTTAATTCATACTTAATAGATTCACCACAACCTAGTAACATTAGCTATTTATGGAATTTCGGTTCATTATTAGCTTTTTGTTTAATAATACAAATAGTTACAGGGGTAACATTAGCAATGCATTACAACCCTAGTGTATTAGAAGCCTTTAACTCAGTAGAGCATATTATGCGTGATGTTAATAATGGTTGATTAATCCGTTATTTACACAGTAATACAGCTTCGGCCTTCTTCTTTTTAGTGTACTTACACATAGGAAGAGGTTTATACTACGGATCTTACAGAGCTCCTAGAACATTAGTTTGAACAATTGGTGTAGTTATTTTCATATTAATGATGGCTACAGCATTCTTGGGTTATGTTTTACCTTACGGTCAAATGTCACTATGAGGTGCAACTGTTATTACAAACCTTATGGGTGCGATACCATGAGTTGGACAAGATATAGTTGAATTCCTTTGAGGGGGTTTTTCTGTTAATAATGCTACTTTAAATAGATTCTTTGCCTTACATTTCGTTTTACCTTTTGTTTTAGCTGCTTTAGCTTTAATGCACTTAATAGCTCTTCACGATAGCGCGGGTTCAGGTAACCCTTTAGGTGTTTCAGGTAACTACGATAGATTATCTTTTGCTCCTTATTTTTTATTTAAAGATTTAATTACAATTTTTATATTTATATTAGTTTTAAGTGTATTTGTTTTCTTTATGCCTAATGTATTAGGGGATTGTGAAAACTATGTTGTAGCTAACCCTATGCAAACTCCTCCTGCTATAGTTCCTGAATGATATTTATTACCATTCTATGCTATATTAAGATCTATTCCTAATAAATTATTAGGTGTTATAGCTATGTTTAGTGCTATACTTATACTATTAGCTATGCCTTATACTGATTTAAGTAGATCTAGAGGTATCCAATTCAGACCTTTAAGTAAAATAGCTTTCTACATATTTATAGCAAATTTCTTAATATTAATGGTATTAGGTGCTAAACATGTAGAGTCTCCTTTTATAGAATTTGGACAAGTAAGTACTGTTCTTTATTTTGGACACTTTTTAATAATAGTACCTGCTGTTAGTTTATTAGAAAACACTTTACAAGATTTAAGCCTTTTAAATAAAGCTAAATAAGTTTTATATTTATACTTTTCTTTAATCTAGTTTATACTAAACTAAGAAATATAAATAGAGGGATTAGCTCAATTGGTAGAGCAACCGTTTTACACACGGTAGGTTAAGTGTTCAATTCACTTATCTCTTATATCACAGATACTTTCGGTTTCGTATCTTCTAGTCAATAATAGCTTAAAGTGCAATAATTAATTATAGCAGGAGATAAGGTAAAGCATATATTTGCACTTAGGTGTTAGCGGTGCATGTCTGTTCAAATCAAACAACTCTATATGCACTTTTAACTACTATTCTATTATATAGAGACAAGCAGACAAGTTACCAATAGTATTATAGTAAAGAAATTATAAAATAAATATTAGTAATATTTATCTGTTTTTAAATAATATGCCCTCCTATACCTAGGTATAAATATACATACATATATATTTTTTTAAGTTATCCCTTTTTTAAGTATTTGTGTATAAATATACTAAAGAATAGAGATTTGGACTCTTTGTCTGACAGATTCCCATAGGCAAACTTCCCCTTTCGTTACATATAATAGTAATGTTTCTTCTAATAGTCTTTTAAGTAGCCAAAGTCACGAACAATTAGCCTTAAGATCTAGTATATCACTTTGAGCAGAAAGATGATTTTTATCATCTAATGCTAAAGATATTGGTACATTATATTTAATATTTGCTTTATTTTCAGGTTTATTAGGTACTGCCTTTTCTGTTTTAATTAGATTAGAATTAAGCGGACCTGGTGTTCAATATATAGCAGATAATCAACTTTATAATAGTATAATTACAGCTCACGCTATACTAATGATTTTCTTCATGGTTATGCCAGCCATGATAGGGGGTTTTGGTAATTTTTTATTACCATTATTAGTAGGAGGTCCTGATATGGCCTTCCCTAGATTAAATAATATAAGTTTTTGATTATTACCTCCTAGTTTAATATTATTCTTATTTGCTAGTGGTATAGAAAATGGAGCAGGGACAGGTTGAACACTTTATCCACCATTAAGTGGTATACAAAGTCATAGTGGACCTAGTGTTGATTTAGCTATATTTGCTTTACACCTATCTGGTATAAGTAGTTTATTAGGTGCAATTAACTTTATAACAACTATACTAAATATGAGAAGCCCAGGTATAAGACTACATAAATTAGCCTTATTTGGGTGAGCTGTGGTTGTTACAGCTGTATTATTATTATTATCATTACCTGTATTAGCCGGTGCAATTACAATGGTATTAACTGATAGAAATTTTAATACATCATTCTTTGAAGCAGCAGGTGGTGGTGACCCTATCTTATACCAACATTTATTCTGATTCTTCGGTCATCCTGAAGTTTATATCCTAATTATACCTGGTTTTGGTATTATTAGTACTGTAATATCAGCTAGCTCTAACAAGAGCGTGTTCGGGTATTTAGGTATGGTATACGCTATGATGTCTATTGGAGTTTTAGGATTTGTTGTTTGAAGCCATCATATGTATACTGTTGGGTTAGATGTTGATACTAGAGCTTATTTCACAGCTGCTACATTAATTATCGCTGTTCCAACAGGTATAAAAATATTCTCGTGATTAGCAACATGTTACGGTGGATCTTTACATTTAACACCTGCAATGTTATTTGCTTTAGGTTTCGTGTTTATGTTTACAATTGGAGGATTAAGTGGAGTTGTTTTAGCTAACGCTTCTCTTGACATTGCATTCCATGATACTTACTATGTTGTTGCTCATTTCCATTATGTTTTAAGTATGGGTGCAGTATTTGCATTATTTAGTGCATGATATTTCTGAATCCCTAAAATGTTAGGTTTAGATTATAACCAAATGTTAGGTAAAGTACATTTCTGAATTATGTTTATAGGAGTTAATGTAACTTTCTTCCCTCAACATTTCTTAGGATTACAAGGTATGCCTAGAAGAATAAGTGACTATCCTGACGCTTTTGCAGGATGAAACTTAATAAGTAGTTTTGGATCTATAATAAGTGTAATTGCTACTTGATTATTCTTATACATTGTATACGTACAATTAGTAGAAGGTAAAGCTACAAGTAGATACCCTTGATTAACACCACAATTTTATAGTGATTCTTTACAAACATTATTAAACAGGAGTTATAATAGTCTAGAATGAGCCTTAACAAGTCCACCTAAACCTCATGCATTTGTTTCTTTACCATTACAAAGTACAATGTCGAGTAAATAGTGAAGATTTAGTTTTAGTAATAAATGAAGTTAACAGGCTATTGCCACAATTAAGTGATTTTATTAATCAATTTCACCAAGTTATTATAAACACAGGTGTTAATGTAATGACTGATGGTGTAGGTAACTTGGATATGGATGCACCTGGAGAAATACCAACTGCTGAAATGAAAAAGATTCAGACTAGAATAAATATCATCGACACATTAATTAGGGATAATCGTTTTAAGGTAGATCAACTTCTTGAACAAGGAAAGTCTATAGAGACAGATATAAGAAATTTAAATTCTGATTATAGAAGTCAACTACTTGAACAAATAACTAGATTTAAAGAATTAAATGCGTCGTATAAACATTAAAGTACCCTTTATAATTCGGGTTAAGAAAATCGCCATCGCCACAATATAGTGGGTAAAAAAGGGATAAATAAAATATTGATAAATAAGGGGCTTGCTTCGCCAAAAATAAGTAAGTCGTACATAATAGAAGGTAAATAAGGCTTCGCCGCTTCACTCCTCAAAATAATATAACTAAGCTTTCGCTGGATTACGCGTGGCTTTGGTCAAAAATTCTAAAAGAAAGGCTAAAAAAAATGGCCGATAACTTTTCTGATATAAAAATATTGTAATCCGTCACCCTTTTGCTTAATTTACATAAGGAAGTAGGGGTTAATTATAAAAGATTATCTTCTGCTCGACTTTTATCCGCTAAGTTTCATCCTTTTTTTTCTAAATTTGCCTTAGTATTTTTTCTGGCTTCGTGACTTCTAATTAAATAAGAGTTCGCGGCTTCTAATTAAATAAGGGCTCGTGACTTCTAATTAAATAAGGGTTCGCGGCTTCGCACAGATTAATATTAATACTACCCATCCTATAAGTTTCAGTCTTTAGACTATGGTGAATTTTTACCAAAAAAAGAAAAATAATATAATGCCACAATTAGTACCATTTTATTTTATAAATCAAGTAACTTTTGCTTTTATTTTACTAGTAGCTATGATATATATCTTATCTAAATACATTTTACCTAGATTTGTTCGTTTATTTTTAAGTCGTGTATTTATAAGTAAATTATAATTATATGTTAAATTAGGTTAAACTAAATTTAAAAATATCTAATCTAGGGTTTTTACTTAGCTTGAGCGAACCCCGCTTAAAATCTATTTAAAAATTCTTTATTAGCGAATATATGTTTCACTAAAAATATAGGATTTTTTAGGGAAAGAGGATAATTTCTTTAAAGAGAGATCCCTTTTCTTTTTTTATTATCAAAGGCTTCGATAAACTAAATTAGAAATCTAATAAATAATTTTTAATTTATAAACAATAGTTATAAAAAAAATATATATAATGAATTTAACCTTAGTACTTTTTTTAATCGGAATTTTAGGTTTCGTTTTAAATAGAAAAAATATAATATTAATGCTTATCTCTATCGAGATAATGCTTTTAGCTATTACATTTTTAATATTGGTAAGTTCACTTAGCTTTGATGATATATTAGGTCAAACTTATGCTATATATATAATAGCAATAGCTGGTGCTGAATCTGCTATAGGTTTAGGTATTCTAGTTGCTTTTTATAGATTAAGAGGAAGTATTGCAATAGAATATAAATAATGTATTTAGCAATAATAACTTTACCATTATTAGGATCAATAGTTGCCGGGTTTTTTGGTAGAAAAGTCGGAGTTACCGGAGCACAAATAATTACAAGTTTATGTGTAATTTTAACAACATTACTAGCCATTATTGCTTTTTTTGAAGTAGGTTTAAATAACATACCTGTTTCAATAAATCTTTTTAAGTGAATTGATAGTGAATCACTTAACGTCTTATGAGCTTTTAACTTTGACAGTTTAACAGTATCTATGTTAATACCTGTTTTAATAGTTTCTTCTTTAGTGCATATATACTCTATAGGATATATGAGCCATGATCCACATAATCAAAGATTTTTTAGTTACCTTAGCTTGTTCACTTTTATGATGATAATATTAGTTACAGCCAATAACTTCTTATTGATGTTTGTTGGGTGAGAAGGTGTAGGGGTTTGTTCTTATCTTTTAGTTAGTTTCTGATTCACTAGAATAGCAGCAAATCAAAGTTCTATGTCTGCTTTTTTAACAAACAGAGTAGGAGATTGTTTTTTAATGATAGGTATGTTTGCCATACTATGATCTTTTGGTAATATAGACTATAGTACTGTATTTTCATTAGCACCTTTTATTAATGAAAATGTTGTTACAATGATAGGTATATGTTTATTGATAGGAGCTATGGCTAAAAGTTCTCAAGTAGGGTTACATGTTTGATTACCTATGGCTATGGAAGGTCCAACACCTGTTAGTGCTCTAATACATGCAGCTACTATGGTTACAGCTGGTGTATATTTACTTATGCGTACTAGTCCTTTAATAGAATACAGTTCAACTGTTTTAATTCTATGTTTATGATTAGGGGCTATAACTACTGTTTTCAGTAGTCTTATTGGTTTATTCCAACAAGATATAAAAAAAGTTATTGCCTATAGTACTATGAGTCAATTAGGTATGATGGTTATTGCCGTAGGTTTATCTTCATATAATGTTGCTTTATTCCACTTAGTTAATCATGCTTTCTATAAAGCACTTTTATTTTTAGGTGCAGGAGCTGTTATACATGCAGTAGCAGACAACCAGGATTTTAGAAAATATGGAGGATTAAAACCATTCTTGCCTTTAACTTACTCTGTTATGTTAATAGCTAGTCTAAGTTTAGTGGCATTCCCTTTTATGACAGGTTTTTATAGTAAAGATTTTATATTAGAATCTGCGTATGGACAATTCTATTTTAGCAGTACTGTTGTTTATTTTATAGCAACTATAGGTGCAATGTTTACTACCTTATATTCAGTTAAAGTTTTATATTTAACTTTTTTAACTAATCCTAACGGTCCTTTAATTAGCTATAAACATGCTCATGAAGGTGATATCTTTATGAGTTTACCTTTAATTATATTAGCTGTATTTTCAATATTCTTTGGTTATATAACTAAAGATTTATTTATAGGGTTAGGTTCAGGATTTTTTATTGATAATAGTTTATTTATACATCCTTTACATGAAATAATGTTAGATACTGAGTTTGCTGTACCAGTTTTATTTAAATTACTACCTTTGGTATTTACTATTTCACTAAGTGTTTTAGCTATTATTCTATCAGAATTTTTACCATTAGTTTTAATTGAATTTAAATTTACTAGATTAGGGTATAACATTTTTAGTTTCTTTAATCAACGTTTTTTTATTGAGCTATTATATAATAAATATATCACAGGGCTTGTTTTAAAATTAGGTGGTCAATCTACTAAAATTTTAGATAAGGGAAGTGTAGAATTATTAGGGCCTTACGGGCTAGAAAAAGTCTTAGTTCCTTTAAGTAGAAATATAGCTAGTTTAGATACAGGTGTTATAACTAGTTATGCATTGTATATTTTAATTGGTCTTATTTTTTATGTTTCAATTCCTTACTTAGTTATGTTTGATAGTAGTTTACTTATATTGGTATTATTACCTTTATTTAGTTTTATTAATCTACCTCAAAAAAGCTAAATAAGTTTTATAAACTTTTCTTTAATTTAGTTTATACTAAACTAAGAAATATAAATAGAGGGATTAGCTCAATTGGTAGAGCAACCTTGTGTAGGTATGTTTCACCTACATACATACACACGGTAAGTTAAGTGTTCAATTCACTTATCTCTTATAACATACATACTATCTGAGAGAGAATATATAGCTCTTTTATAGTAGTTACTTATATTGGCGTTATTGCCTTTATATTGATATTACTACCTTAGTCCTATTAATATATTTTATAATAATACTAAAACAATATTTTAATATTATTATTATACATATATTTGTAAACGTTTTTACTGTGGTTGGGCTGGCTTACCATTAGTACAATGGTTTCGGCGTGTTAGTCTTGGTGTATAGCTGCATAGCTGTATAGCTGCATAGCTTCATAGATTTAACTAAAAATCTAGAGTTATGCTTTTATTTTTAAAATATAAGAGGGATGTGAGCAAATGGTTTTGCATTTAGATTGCAGATCTGTAATAAGGAGTTCAATTCTTCCACATCTCTAATAATTCTACCATATTAATATATGAAATTCATTATACCATTAATCTAAATAGTAAATTCATAAGGATAATACTAATTAAAAATTAGATTTATATTAACATAGGTGGATCCTTAATACAATTTACAATAATAAAAAATGATACAAGCAGCAAAAATAATAGGTACAGGTTTAGCCACAACAGGTTTAATAGGAGCAGGTGTAGGAATAGGTGTAGTTTTCGGTGCATTAATCTTAGGTGTAGCAAGAAATCCTTCACTTAGAGGGCAATTATTCTCATACGCTATCTTAGGATTTGCCTTTGCTGAAGCAACAGGTTTATTCGCACTTATGATGGCATTCTTATTATTATATGTAGCTTAATTATGAGGGAAGTCTCATTTTAGGTCTAAATATTTTAATTGTGTTTATCTAAAATTAATTATATTCTAAGTTCGACTCTTAGTATTTTAATAGAAAATATATGGTTATTTGTTAATTTTAGTGCATTAGATTGCAATATAGCATATTAAGTGTTACATTGGTATAAAGTCTTTAGTAATTTTTCTTTATATCATAGATAAGAAAACTTGTATACTCGGGTTTGCGTTTAACCCTTTTAAGGATATGTTGTAATATTATATTCATAGGGATTATTACCGAGTGTTAATAAGGCTATAAGAAGTACTTTAAAGTTTAACCTTAAAATGTATAAAGGTAGCGTAAAGTGTCCTCTTTCGTTTCTTTTTTACTTTTTCTTTAATAATCCAGCTTCTAGCTCCGTTGGTGGGGCTTTCGCTTATATAATCAGTTAAAATAAGTTATTACAATATATTGTCGTAATATTCACATGAATTGTTTGTAGTAAAAAAAAAGAATAAAAAAAAATTATGTTATATTTACCCACTTTAATTTCTATAATAGAAGTTTTATTATTAACTGTTCCGGTTTTATTAACAGTAGCTTACGTAACTGTAGCTGAAAGAAAAACAATGGCCAGCATGCAAAGAAGATTAGGACCAAATATAGTAGGATATTATGGTTTATTACAAGCATTTGCGGATGCTTTAAAATTATTACTAAAAGAATATGTATCACCTACACAAGCTAATCTTATTTTATTTTTTCTTGGTCCTATTATAACTTTAATTTTCTCATTATTAGGTTATGCTGTTATACCCTATGGACCAGGTTTAGCTATAAGTGATTTAAATTTAGGTTTATTATATATGTTAGCTGTTTCATCTTTATCTACTTATGGTATTTTATTAGCAGGATGAAGTGCTAACAGTAAATATGCCTTTTTAGGTTCACTTAGAAGTACAGCTCAATTAATTAGTTATGAACTTATATTAAGTTCTGCAATACTTATAGTAATAATGTTAACAGGTAGTTTAAATGTAACTGTAAATGTTGAAGCTCAAAGAGCTATTTGATTTATAGTGCCTTTATTCCCTATCTTTATTATTTTTTTTATAGGATCTGTAGCAGAAACTAATAGAGCTCCTTTTGATTTAGCCGAGGCTGAGTCTGAACTTGTTAGTGGGTTTATGACAGAACATGCTGCAGTTATATTTGTTTTTTTCTTTTTGGCTGAATATGCTAGTATTGTTTTAATTTGTATTTTAACTAGTATACTATTCTTAGGTGGTTACTTGTATGATGTTTTACCTTCTTTTTCTTTTTTAAGTTTAGTTCAATATACTAATTTCGATTCTTATATAGAAGAAACTCTATTCCGTCAACGCTTAGGTTATAATTATAGTATAATATCTTATAATCCTTTAGTTGAAGGGTTGTATTATGGTTTAAGTTTAGGATTAAAAAGTTGTGTAATGATTTTTGTATTTATATGGGTTAGAGCGTCATTCCCTAGAATACGTTTTGATCAGTTAATGACTTTTTGTTGAATAGTATTATTGCCAATCGTTATTGCATTTGTTGTTTTAGTTCCTTGTATCTTATATAGTTTTGACATAATACCTTGTAATATTTCTTTACTATAATATATAAGTAAACTTTAAATCTACATTTCTTTAACTTTAGGGAAGGTTTTATTAAACACTTAATTGTATAAGATATAAAATAAATACTGTGAGTGAAGAAGGGAAGTTTTCCTTTATTTATTTTTAGAAAGTAAATTCTTTTAAGCAGAGCTTACATCTAAAAATTTCTATTTTTTTTTTTCTTATGTCAGTTAATACAGTATAATTTTTCTTTTTTATTGTTGGAGTTAGTAAATTAATCTTTACTTATTCTTATTAGCTCAATGGCAGAGCACGATACTTCTAATATTGTGACCTAAGTTCGACTCTTAGATAAGAAAAACGGTATACTCGGTTTTGCTGTTTTTATGTTTTGTTGCTTCGCAGCTTCGCAAATTTGCAGTTTCGCCAATACGAGGAAATATATACTTTAAGATTTACGAGTGTTAATAATCAGAAGAAAAAAATTTATATTAATATTATGTCTAATTATATCTCTCTTTTTACAGAAACAACTAGTCCACTTGACCAATTCGAAATAAGAAATCTTTTAAGTTTAGAAGCTCCTATCTTAGGTAACATGAACATTTCAATTACTAATATAGGGTTATATTTAGTAGTATCTGCTTTTATTATCTTAACATCTAGCGTATTGGCTACTAACTATAATAAAATTATAAGTAATAGCTGATCAATTAGTCAAGAATCTTTATACGCAACTATACACAGTATAGTAACTAATCAAATAAATGCAGGTAAAGGTCAATTATACTTTCCTTTTATATACACTTTATTTATATTTATTTTAATTAATAATTTAATAGGTATGGTTCCTTATAGTTTTGCCTCTACTAGCCATTTTATATTAACATTTGCTCTTAGTTTTACTGTTGTTTTAGGTGCTACAATCTTAGGTTTCCAAAAACACGGGTTAGAATTCTTTTCTTTACTTGTACCAGCCGGTTGTCCTTTAGGTTTATTACCTTTATTAGTTTTAATTGAATTTATTTCTTACTTAGCTAGAAATGTTTCACTAGGGCTTAGATTAGCTGCTAATATTTTAAGTGGGCATATGTTATTAAACATTTTAGCTGGTTTCACATATAATATTATGACTTCAGGGTTTATATTCTTCTTTTTAGGATTAATACCTTTAGCTTTTATAATAGCTTTCTCTGGTCTTGAATTAGGGATTGCATTTATCCAAGCTCAAGTGTTTGTTGTATTAACTAGTAGCTATATTAAAGATGGGTTAGATTTACACTAATTTGTAGCGAAGCCTTATTAAATTTATTTAATATTCTAGGCTAGATAGGTTAGAAATTATATTATACTAATTTCTATAGATGTTCGATTCATTTAAAGCTAATTTAATAATACCTATAATAAATAGATTGTGAGCTTCGCTGGTTTCTTTCTTCCCTTTGTCATTTTCGTTCCTTTGGCTTCTAAAGTCTGCAGCCTTCGTCTACATTTAGTGGTATAAAAAGTACAACGCTATTAAAAATATATTTAAATACTTTTTTTAGTGTAGTAAAGTCTGGTGCTTATTAGATCTGTGCACACGAATAGATGAGTGTAAAAGCAAAAGCTTTTGGTATTATAGAGAAAATTATTTTATATATATATGTATATTTATGCAGATAGCTGAGTAGCTTTCATAGCCAAAATCCTATTTTGCAGTTTTTAATTAAAAGACAAGCCAAGGTTAGGCCTTAATTTAGACTAATAACTTTTACAAGAACTGGCTTAATATTACCCTAAGGTTATATTACCTATAGTGTTGGCTTTTTACTTTTCGATAGTTCTTAATACATCTTTTTAATATTGTTAGGGTATGTTAAATTTTCATTAGTAGTGATATTTTAATATTTCTTAATTTATTTTAATAAATTTAACATATCACTGAAATTCTTCTTTTTATTGAGGTGTAATTATCTTGATAAGAGAAAACAAAATTTTTTGAGTTTGATGATGGCTCTGAATGAACGCTGTCCAAATGCTTGACACATGCTAATCGAACGTCTAATATAATAAATAATTTTTTAGCTATTTTTTAGCTTATTAAAAAATTTACTTAATTAGAAGTGGTGTACAGGTGAGTATATGATATTTTGGCTACCCTAAAGCAAGGGAAATAAATACCTTATATGAATTACTTCTAAAGGAAATATTTTTAAAATTTTCCGCTTTATGATGACAATAAATATCTCGGATAGGTAGTAGTTAAGGTAATAACTTAACTAGCCTAAGATTCCGTAGTCGAGGCTGAAAGGTTGATCGATCACATTGGGTCTGAAAAAACCCCAATACGTATTGTACAGCAGTGAGGAATATTGGTCAATAGCCTAACGGCTGAACCAGCAACTTGGAGGAATGAAAAGCTACGGCTTGTTAACCCAATATTAAAAGGTTAATATCGACTATGTCGAATAAAGTTCTAGATAGAATACTGATTATGACAATTTTCTATCTATTTGTCTTGACCCAATTACGTGCCAGCAGTCGCGGTAATACGTAGAAGACTAGTGTTATTCATCTTTAATAGGTTTAAAGGGTACCTAGACGGTATTATTAGCCCAGAAAAGGGTACGATTTTACTAGAGTTTTATATGAGAAGGTAGTATTTATGGAGGAGAGATTAAATACGATGATACCCTAAGGACTGGTAACGGCGAAAGCAACCTTCTATCTAATAACTGACGTTGAGGGACGAAGGCCTGGGTAGCAAAGAGGATTAGATACCCTAGTAGTCCAGGCAGAGAATTATGAATGCTATAGATTAGATTATATTTAGACTATAAATGAAAGTGTAAGCATTCCACCTTAAGAGTAATGTGGCAACGCAGGAACTGAAATCATTAGGCCGTTTCTGAAACCAGTAGTGAAGTATGTTATTTAATTCGATAGCCCTCGAAAAACCTTACCACAATTTGCATATTATGTACATATTAATGAGTACATATTTACAAGCGTTGCACGGCTGTCTTCAGTTAATGTCGTGAGATTTTGGTTAGTTCCATAAAATTAACGTAAACCCTTGCTTTATTTTTAAATTATTTTTTATAAAGTAGTTCGCCATTATATTGGTTTGATATATGGGACCAAGACAAGTCATCATGGCCTTTATATTGTGGGCTATAGACGTGCCACATAATCCTATACAAAGAGATGCGAAAGTGTGAACTCGAGCTAATCTCAAAAGTAGGTTATAATATGGATTGTAGTCTGTAACTCGACTACATGAATAAGGAATTACTAGTAATCGTGAATCACCACGTCACGGTGGATTATATCTCAGATAGGTACTAACTACTCGTCGCGCGCCGAAAGAAGTATGTGCAATAAGTTTGGTGAGCTATTGCTTTTTAAATATGGAAGATAAGTTCTAAAAATTAGTGTAGTAAATTTTCGTATGTGTGACTTTGATTGGTGTTAAGTCGAAATAAGGTTCGTGTAGTGGAAATTGCACGGGGTTAATTATAGTTAACAATAAACTGTATATATTTTTATATACAAAAGGAAGGTTCCGTTTGTTGGTATGACGGGTTGAGCTGTAAACTCAATAGCCTTATGCTGTCGAAGGTTCAATTCCTTTCCTTCCTAAGGTGAAATTAACACTAAAATTTTAAGAAAGAAATCATGAAAAACAACAAAGATGAAATATCTCTTTGTAAATGCGAAATGCGGATTGGTGTAAGGGTAACACGTTTGGCTCATGTCCAGAAGATAGGGGTTCGAATCCTTTATCCGCACAAAGATAAAATATGGTGGACTGTCTCAAATAAACTTTTAAGTTTTCACTGTGAAAGGTGAAATTATGGAGCGAAGCCAAGATTAATAATATAAGGCCTTTATAGCTCAAAGGTAGAGCATGATACTGTTAATATTGTGATAGATGTTCGATTCATCTTAAGGGCTAAATAAGGTTTAATTGATTGTGTGTTAGTTTAATTGGTAGAGCAATGTGTTACGGCCACATGGATACAAGTTCGAGTCTTGTACATACAGTAAAATATCAATTCTATTCATTATACTCTAGCTACTTTAGGTGTTGAGAGGGAAGAAGGTTGGCTCTCTCTGCCTAAATAAAATATGCAATATATAAATTTTTTAGTTAAAAATTTAAGGAGATTTTTTTTTATTAATCTATGGATTCTCTTTTTGTTTTAAATGATAGTTTTACTTCTGGTTACCGTGCAGGTATGTTAGATTTTATTTCTTTAGTTTCAATTTTATCCGCTATACTAGTCATAGTGAGTAAAAATCCGATCGTATCTGTGCTATTTTTGATAGGGTTGTTTTTAAGCATATCATGTTATCTTATAGTATTGGGTTTAAATTTTATTGGTTTATCTTATTTATTGGTTTATGTTGGAGCAGTATCTATATTGTTCCTTTTCATACTTATGTTAATTAATGTTAGAATAAGTGAATTGCTTAATGAAACTAGCAATAGTATACCTTTAGTTATACTTATTATACTAGCTTTTAACTATCCTGTTTCTAAAGTATTACCTTACAGTGTTACTGTATTTATACAAGAAGCAATTAATAAAATATGATATGTAAATTATAATTATACAATAGATAATGTATTAACTATGAAAGCCATTATCTCTGATAAAAGTGAGGTATTATATGCTACAAGTAAAATATGAGACGGTAATATGTCTGAATTTAGTCATATAACAAGTATAGGTAATATTATGTATACTAGCCATAGTATATGACTTATTATTACTTCAATAATTTTATTATTGGCTATGGTAGGGGCTATTGTTATAACTATAAAACAAAAACCTATATTAAATAATATATAAGTTTAAGTTTGCTATTTTTTTATAAATAGCAGAGGGATTAGCTCAATTGGTAGAGCAACCGTTTTACACACGGTAGGTTAAGTGTTCAATTCACTTATCTCTTATATCACACATACTGTTTGAGAGAGATGTCTCAAGGTATACTTTAGTATAACCTAGTATCCTATTTTTATCATGTTGGAAAAGAAAAAAGTAGAAAGACCTACACAAAAGTTCTAAAAAAAATGACAAATATAGTAAGAAGTCAATTTCAAGCTCATCCTTTTCATTTAGTTAGCCCTTCACCTTGACCAGTTAATGTTTCTTTTTCTTTATTATTTTTAACATTAAGTGCAGTATTAACAATGCACGGTTTCTCTAACGCAGGTCCTTATTTAGCTTTTGCTTTCATATCTCTTATCCTGTCTATGTCTTATTGATGACGTGATGTAATAAGTGAAGCTACATATTTAGGACACCATACATTAGCTGTACAAAAAGGAATAAACATGGGAGTTGCTTTATTTATAACTTCAGAAGCCTTATTTTTCTTAGCTATTTTTTGAGCTTTCTTTCATAGTGCTTTATCTCCTACTATTGAATTAGGAGCCCAATGACCTCCTATGGGTATAGAAGCTATAAATCCTTTTGAATTACCTTTATTAAATACTGTAATTTTATTATCTAGTGGTGTTACAGTAACATATGCTCATCATTCTTTAATAAAAGGTGACAGATCTGCTACTTTATACGGTTTACTTGCTACAGTGGTTTTAGCTTTAATCTTTACAGGTTTCCAAGGTGTAGAGTATGCAGTTTCTTCTTTTACAATTAGTGACGGTATATTTGGATCTTGTTTTTATCTTGGAACAGGGTTCCATGGAATACACGTTATTATTGGTACAGCTTTTTTAGCCGTAGGTTTATGACGTGTAGTAGCTTACCATTCAACAGATAATCATCACTTAGGTTTAGAATCTGGTATCCTTTACTGACATTTTGTAGATGTTGTTTGATTATTTTTATATATCTCTATTTACTACTGAGGATCTTAATAGTTAACTAGCTGGAAAATTTAAATTCGGCTTCTAGTGCGCTGAAAATTAATAAAGGGTAAAACCTAGCTAATCTTCTCGTAAAGAGACTTTAGCTTAATCGGTAAAGCATATGCCTTTTAAGCATTTTTATAAGGGTTCAAGTCCCTTAGGTCTTAGTTAGACTTATTATCAGCGGATATACGTTAATGGTAAACCGAACGCCTTCCAAGCGTTTTATGTCGGTTCGAATCCGACTATCCGCAATTTATCAAAAGGGTTAGTTTCTTAATTGGTAAAGAACTTTCTTGTCAAGAAAGTGTATGTCGGTTCGAACCCGACCTGGCCCGTGTTTATAAATATGTTTTAAAAAGAGCAGAGAGGAAAAGTTGTCATTGGTAAGACGAGATATTTGCTAAATATTGTTCCTAGAATCTGGGTGTTCGATTCACCTCTTTTCCGTCATATATAATATAAATATAAACAAGTAAAAAAATAGCTTTGGAGGGTTTGCTTAAATATAGCTTAGATTTATGCTTATTAGTTTTACTTCCTTCGCTTAAATATGCCTTCGCCTAAATATGTCTTCGCCCATAAAGAGTTTAGTTTAATTGGTAAAATAAGAAGCTTCAGACTTCATGTTCTCGGTTCAAGTCTGAGTACTCTTGAATAATTCTTTAACTTAACAGGTAGAGTGCATTTTTGATAAGGATGAAATTCAAGTTCGATTCTTGGAAGAATTATCAATTTAATACTTAAGGGTTCTAATGAAATAAGGCTTCGCGGCTTCGCACAAGTATAGATTAAATGTAAGAATTGCTAACTAATCTTTTTCGGATTAGGTTTAATTTTATCTTCCCTGCTTTGCTATGAAACATATAAGACCACAATATAAGAAAAAAGAGAATTGGCTGAGCGGTTTAAGGTGGTAAATTTGAAACTTACTTGGTGTTAAACATCACATCCGTTCAAATCGGATATTCTCTGTACTATAGCTTAATCTTTTGCTTGGAGGCTTCTAATTAAATAAGGGTTCGCACAAGTAAATAGGTTACAGTAAACGGGTTAGAGCCAGGTTGGTTCGGCGTCTCATTTGGGTTGAGGAATTGTTATGTTCGAATCATAATAACCCGAATAATATATAGTATATTAAGTTATATTGCTATTAGTAATGTAATCGATATAGATTTAATGTTTATCTACTATAAATTGTAGTATAAGCAAGTATATAAAGAAACTATTAGGAAGGCTTGCCATATATTAAAGAGAGCTGTTTAAATTGTGTTTTTTGAGGGCTGGCGTAAAAACCTCCCTCTATTCAGTCATCACATAAACTCTTAGAGAAATTCAGTAATAAACGAAGTGAATTGAAATATCTTAGTAACTTTAGGAAAAGAAATCAAACGAGATTCTGCGATTAATGTGAATTAAAGCAGAAGAGCCTAGAGTATTAAATAATTATTTTTTAGGGTAGCAATTGCAGCCCATAAATAATTTATAGCGATGAGGATAACTAAATCGCTATTAATACTTTAAATAAGTAAAACGGGCTATAAACCTGTTTGAATATTAAGGGGAACCTTCCTCTAAGGCTAAATATAATATATGAGCGATAGTGAAAAGTGCCTGTGAAGGAAGCGTTTTATTAGTAGTTTTATAAGCAGCTCAAGCAAAGTTTAAATACATAGTGAGAGCGTACCTTTTGCATAATGGGTCAGCAAGTTAATGTTAGATGCGAGCAGGAATGCCTAGATAAACCAATTATGAAATAATGAATTAGTATCTAAAATTAGACCCGAAGCCTAGTGATCTTACCATGATCAGGGTTATAAAAGCCCGAACGGGTTATCGTTGTAAAGATATCCGATGAATTGTGGTAAGTTAGTGAAAGACAATACTGACTAGGATAGCTGGTTTTCTGCGAAACCTATATAAGTAGGTAATTTAAATTACATCATAGCAGGTACAGAACTGTGATCTCAGGCAACTTTTAACTAGTGTAAGAAAGAAATTTCTTATATTTATTGATTTTGCACATATCGGGGGATCGTGAAGATTTTATCGGTGAGTATTCGCACTCGGAAGGGCAATGATGAATTTTGAATAATCGGACATAGTACGATAAGGTTGTATGTCTAAAGGGAAACAGCCCAGAACAAGAGTTAAGGTTCCAAAATTATTGTTAAGTGAAATTAAGGAAGTTTCTATCTAATACGACTAGGAAATAGGCTTAGAAGCGGCCATTTTTTGAAGACCTCGTAACAGAGCACTGGTTTAGTATTTAGTTTACTATTTACATTGATAGTGGCACCGAAAATTTAACGGATCTAAATAATATACCGACACCTTGTCCATATTAATATATATATTATCATATTATATGGGGTAGCGGAACGTTGGGTAAATTTTAGATTTAATCTTAAATAGATTAATGAATAAATGACCCAAGTGAGAATGCTGACATGAGTAACGAAAAAGGGATCAAAATCCCTCGCCTAAAGCTTATGGAATTATTAAAGTAACGGCCTCTAAGTTTATAAAACCTAAAGGATTAAACGATGAGAAAATCTTGTCTACAAAGTAACAACCTTTATATGACGAAAGTAAAAATTTCGTTCTAAAGTGTAAAAGGTTCTGGAAAAACAGTAAGATTCTTTTTAGCCATGTGTTTTATACGCAGGGTTAAAAAGGTGACATAATAACCGTACCTAAATTCTACCCCAAGTAAGCTAGTAGAGAATACGAAGGCGTTTGAGTGAACAATCATTAAGGAACTCGGCAAACTAACTACCGTAACTTAGGGATAAGGAGAGCCATTCCTCCTGATTAATATCAGGTAAAGAATAGGAAGCATGGAATAGTGTTGTACGACTGTTTAATTAAAACAAAGCACTTTGCCTATAAGATAATAAATCAAAGTATTGAGTGTGATTTCTGCCCGATGTCGGCTGGTTAACGGATTAGCTAAGTTGACTAAAATAAACTTGGTGTTGAAGGAAACCCCGATCAATGGCGGCCTTACCCTGAGGGTCCTAAGGTAGCGGAATACCCTGGCCGTTAAATGCGGTCTTGCATGAATGATTTAACGATACAACAGCTGTCTCAATGATTGGCTCAGTGAAATTGGAATAGCTGTGCAGATACAGTTTACCTCTAGTTAGACGAGAAGACCCTATGCAGCTTTACTGTTGCTAGTTATTGAATATGATTAAACTATTTTTAGTAGTATAAGGTAATTGGATAAAAGATGTTATTGAAAGACCTTTATCCTGTTTGTCGTATTGGTAGATAGAATTATTCTACTTTTTTATCTTTAAAGATAAGAAATAACCCCGCTGATTTTAAACAAAAAGGGGGACAATGACTAGGAGGCAGTTTATGCGGGGCACAGATCCCATAAAAAGTACCTGGGTGTATCCAAAGTTAATTTTGTAAAATTGACATGAATTTACTGTAAAAAGTACTTTTCATGCCAACTAAACACGAGCGAAAGCTTATGTGTTTATTTATTTTTAGTTTGTTATTTGGTATAGCATATGCTATAACTAATCCAGCTATATATCTATTAAGTTAGAACTATTTTTTTTTTCCAAGTAAGATTTTAACTATATGGAAGATAGATGTAATTAAAACATTGACGTAGATATAGGGAGCTTTGCTCCTTAATTCCAATGTTTTTAGTTTTTTTATTAGGTGTATTAGGCTAGTCTTAATTACAAACCGCTAATAAAATAATTATGTTTATTACTTGTCAAGTTTAATGGCTTAATCTTGCTTTACTGTTTGACTTACACGTCTATCAGTCGCGTAAGCGGGGCATATGATCACAAGATGCAGAAAGGAAAGGTCTTGGGTTTTTGAAAAAGCTACGCTAGGGATGTTAGTCCTCCAATGTTTATCTCTATTTAAGTTTGTCAGAGACTTTTTAGATTTAAATCCATTGGTAATTTATTGGGTTAATTTCAAGAATAACTTTATCTAAGGATTTAGTGTACTTGAAGCGAACTTTACTTTAGCATATAAAACTAAGTTTTATCAAAGTAAAACCGTTCAACGACTAGAAGGTGAGTTATGCTAACAATAATCCTTTTAACAATGCCCAACTTTTTTTATATATATAGTTATATACACGCCATAAAATTAATATTAAGTTATTAATGAAATAGCCTTTATTTTTAGTTATATTATTGTAAATATACTAAAATGAAGCTTATTACCAGATGAGTTTACTATTGCGTTAAGCTAAAAGCTGGCGCTTAGCTACTCTGATTAAAAAATTGGTATATTAAATTTTAAATAAAATAAATGAATAATAATAATCAAAAATTAGAAACAAGGCTTGATAACCAACCGCTTATATTTAGCAAAAAAGTAAATCTTAAACATAAAATTATACCTTTAGATATTATAACTAATACTATAGGTCCTATTAGATTTTTTCCACCCGCAACAAAAGAATGATTTAATTCTATTTACGCCTATAATAAAAATTCTATTAAAAATTTGTCTGTTGCAGATAAAACTATAAGAAAATTAATTAATAGTTATTTTAGTCTTTTTTTTAATAAAAATATTATACGAAGTAAAAAAATATTAAGAAGACTTAGAAGATTATCATTAAAAAAGATATTTATAAGTAAGGCAGAATTAAAACATACCAATTCTAATGTTAATATCACTTTGTATGTATACAATGAAGAAAAAAGAGATTTAGATCGTAAATTAAACAAATTAGAAAATCTACATTTTGTATCTGGATTATTATCACGAGCTTTACCGGCTTCGTCAAAAAAGAATAATAAAAATTTATCTTTAATAAGTTTATTGCGGGATATAAGAAACTATCAAAATAAAGCACCTCTTATAGATTATCTAGAGAGATTACAACTATCTGTCTATTTTAGGTTAGCTCTGTATAAAAGCAGAGAAAACCGTAGAGGTAGATCAAATAATATAAAAAATCTATGAAATACTTTAAATGAAATAACGGAAATGATAATATTAAGTAAAACAAATAACATTGCAAAGGAAAGATTAGATCAAATTTATACAGGCTTAATTAGAAAAATCTTATTATACAAAGAAATAAAAGAAATTGCTTCATGTAAACTTTGACTTGACTTAAATAAATCCAAATTTGAAGATAACTATTTAAATAGATTAAAATCATTAATAGGAAAAATATATGGAAAAAAAGTTGAATTTAATATAGTAAATTTAACAACCTTATATTTTAATAGTGATATATTTACACAAGCTGTATCTATGAGAATTAAAAACAGAAAAAACAGCTTGTTAAGAGTTTTAAAAGCTGCTTTACATTTAGTAAAATTACCTGCCGTAAATAAAATAAGAGATAAATACGGTATAGCAGATAAGGTATCTTTAGATCATCTTAAAAATGTACAAATTAATTCTGTTATTAATAAATATAATACAAATAAGGATACTTTAGATCAATTATTATTAGATATCTTGCCTTATTCTACTGTTGCGAAGTCATGTGTAAACGAAGCAGATCAGATAAACTCTGATCTTTCTAATCCATTAGATCTTGTAATAAGTTCTTTAAAGTATAAAACTACAGCTGGTGTTAGATTAGAAACTAGAGGTAGATTAACCAAACGGTTTACTGCATCTAGATCTGTATTCAAAGTTAAATGAAAAGGTAGCATTAAAAATTTAGATTCTTCTTATAAAAAATTATCTTCAGTAATGTTAAGAGGTCATGCTAAATCTAATGTAGATTATACAAATATAAATACTAAAACACGTAATGGTTCTTTTGGACTTAAAGGTTGAATAAGTAGTAAATAAATGTTATTTTCTAGCTTTTAGCTTCTAGCTTCTAGCTTCTAGCTTCTAGCTTCTAGCTTCTTCGCCAGGGGAACCTTCCTCTAAAAAAAATATCCAACCCACTAATTTTCTAATTTCGCGTTGCATTAACTATATAAACAAAAATTGAAGAAATAGTCTGAACCATCTTGTGAAAGATGGAAATAAAGGATAAATAGCCTTTATGATAACATATATTGAACAGGCTAATTGCGCCAGGAAGTACAAATTGAGTGCGCAGTTTGGCACCTCGATGTCGGCTTAGCTTATCCACATGAATGCAGGAATCATGAAGGGTTCGACTGTTCGTCGATTAATAAGTTACACGAGCTGGGTTAAATACGTCGTGAGACAGTATGGTTTCTATCTTCTAGAGGAAATTAGAATAAAATAAAGATAGCCCCCTCGTACGAAAGGAGCTGGGTATATTAACCTCTGGTTTACCTGTTGTTTATGTGCCCAATATTAATTAAAGTATAAAATTTTTATACAGGGATGTTACTTTCACTTAAGTAAATATATAGCATAGGCACGGCAGGAACGCTACGTTAGTTAAAGATAAGTGCTGAATGCATCTAGGCACGAAACTTACTTTAATATATTCTTAAATATACGTAGTTTAACACTACGATTTTTATATTAAGTTTGAATTCACCTATCTTAGGTAAAACTAAGATTTGTGTATTAAATTTAATGTTAAATTAATAGGCTTTAGTTGAAAGAATTTAAATGTTTTTAGGCATAAAGTACTAATTCTATAAATAACTGGTTATTATCTATATCTTACATTATATCTCTAGCAAGCAAGCAAGCAAGTAAGCAAACAAGCAAACAAGCAAGCTTCTCCCTTCCCTTTTTATTATATTGTAAACACTTATATTAAATTTGTTAGCCTGGTTAGCATAAAAGTAATGTAGCTGTTTTGTAACCAGCTGAAGCAAGTGCGATACTTGCATCGGGCTTATATGTAATATTAACAGTAAGGCTTGCCTCATAAATAAGCATAACTGTAAATATTTTTTACTTTTAGAGTCTTGGCATATTATGGCGTTTGTTTATACCCGCCTCAAGGAATAGCCACTATTAGGCCTTATGGTCTAGCGGTTAAGACACGCTCCTTTCACTAGCGTTATCGAGGGTTCGAATCCCTCTAAGGTCAAAAGCGCGAATATATATAAATATTTACCAAAAAAAGGTATAAAAAGTATTTAAATTGTATAGCTTTTAAAGGTTATAGCTTAATTGGTAAAGCAAGCTGCTCATGACGGTTTAGATGAGTGTTCAAGTCACTTTGGCCTTAGTTATATAGTCCGAGTGCTGGAATTGGTAGACAGGGTAATCTTAAGCATTACTGATATAATATCATGAACGTTCAAGTCGTTCCTCGGATATATTATAAAAAGGGGACATAGTTTAATTGGTAAAACTACGACTTTGCAAGTCGTTATCTCAGGTTCGATTCCTGATGTCTCCAGGGTAAGCTTGCAGCAATGTTAAGTGTTTTAGCTCGAGAAGCTCAATTGGTTGAGCGGGATCTTGAAGCGGTTTAGGTTGTAAGTTCAAGTCTTACTTCGAGCATTTACCCTCTATAATGCTTAAAGTTTAAGTAAATTAGTATTATTATAAGGTAGTGATGGAATTGGTAGACATGGATAGTTTAGGTCTATTTGATCATTTAAGATTATATCCGTTCAAGTCGGATTTACCTTACTATTACACATAGTAGAGATATATGTTAGTAGATATAAATATTAGTAGATATAGATTTTAGTAGATATAAAGGCAAAGTATCTCACAAGCATAGACGGGTATTAGGCGTCTATTGTTTAAATATTATATTATACTTGTATGTTGTAGACTAATCGGCAAGTCCTAGGTTTTTGATACTTACTATTGAGTGTTCGAATCACTCCAACATAATATAACTTTAAAGAGATAGAGGTGGGTATAGTTCAATCGGTAGAACATCTGTATGTGGCACAGTATATTCCCTGTTCAAATCGGGGTATTCACCCTTTAAAAGTATACTTATAGTACACTAGAGGTTTCTCGTAAATAAACTTATGTGAGCTGGTTTTACCCTCAATATAAGGTTAGGATAGTTTAATCGGTTAAAACATTAATTTCATGCATTAATAATGAGAATTCAACTTTCTCTCCTGACTCATGTTAA
>WCAA01000137.1:0-30247 GCA_010623925.1 Antarctomyces pellizariae | reverse complement strand
TGCCATCGATGGGCCCCGTGTTCGATTCACGGTCGATGCAAGCCTACGCAACCTCGTCTAACCCAGAAACGGGTTGATGGGAGGTTCATCTTTTGCCAAGCTCACCTTCAAGTAGTTTGGTGGACGAGTTATAGTATTTTTAAGTCTGTTAGAAGGGAAGTTAGGAAACTGGCGGCGAGAACTTGGCCGTTATTTCCTTGAAGGATCTTGTAGGCTAACACTTAGGAAGCAGCCTGTCAAGTTAGCAGGTCACTGTGTTGTAGACGCCCTCAACGTTGCAAATCAACACCCAAAGAAGAAGGCCAAGGATGTCCACCCATCTGAAGACCAAAGACTTGCGTCAAGTGTTCTTTGGCCAGGAGCAGGGACCAATCTTGAAGCACTGCGCCGTCACAACGAGCCAGAAGAGCCATACGAAATATCACTGTGCAATTCCGAATCGGGCGAGTGACCCGGAAGGTAACGAAGGGTCAGAGGAGTGGGCGGAGAGAATTAGGCAGACGGATAAGTTCCTCGTAAATGTGCTTGACTATGCCCACAAATACGCGAGCGATGCGATCGAAGATAATCTTAAGCATGCCATGGATAGCGCCGCCAATCTAGACAACCCATGCGGGTCATCAAGCATAGCTGCCAATATAGCCTCTTCAATAGCAATAGATTCCTGGAGGGCGAGTTTGTCTTCGGCGTCCCATTCGGTTTCGGATTCGCATTTCATTTCCGTAGGGCAGGTGCAGCCAGAATTGATAGAAATCTTTCTTGACACGTTGCTTCTTATCCATCCATTTTATCAGCGCCCTTCATATTTCAGGCTTTGATGAAGCTGTGGAAGAGGGAGGAAAAGACGGAGTGAAAGCAATAGAGTATCGTTCAGGGTTTGGTCGTGTAAAGATCCTCAACCTTCTTGATGGTTCTGGTGAAGATGTACCAGGCGATGTGGACGTACCAGCCTTGCTTACCGATAAAACACCAGGCGAAAGATGCCAAAGCCAGGTAGTGGGCGTAAGCGTGCTCGAAGACTGGATGGCAAGGTATGTGGGCACAAAAGTAGAGCGGATCAATGACGATGGTCCAGGAGAGGAAAACACCGATGTTCTTCGCTCAGTAGGTCCAAGGCGCCTTACGGAAGGTTTTGTAGTTTCTCGCCCCCCCCCCCCCACAAAGCCGACTGGTGATTAAATTATCACAGCCAGCTTCGAGGTACATGCTAGCGTTGTTCGAATCCGGCACATGCATGAACTCAGGGTCCTCGAGAATGAGAGTCCTCACGCAGTGATTACGGCCAGAGATACAGGGGATCTTGGATTCGAAATACACGACGGCGCGGCCATCCAAAATGTGAAGGCAAGGGCCCAGTAGTAGAACTGCTTGGTAAACTACGTCGGTGGACCATCACACGGCTTGTAATCCATACCAATCAATACCAGCGAATCCAAGCTTGTCGTCCTAGAAGACGGCGCAAAGGTAAGGAACAGTGCCTGGCTACCAGTAGACGTCGTCGTCGACGAGGCAGGTGAGATGAGTCAAGAGCTTTGGGATGACAATGTCAATTTGGGAGCGCTTACCCTTGGTCTTCGAGACGTAGACCTTGATATCGCATTCACAGAAGGCATCTCTGCGCTCATGAGCGAGCTGTTAGATCTTGTGGTGGAGAGAGTCCGAGCGGATGGATGGTAACAATGACGAGCCAGGCGATTCCAGACCGGAGGATGGAGCTGGAAGACTTGCGGAGCGCTGCCATATCCTCAGTAATGGTCAGAATGATGACAGCCACATCTTCCGTAGTGAACCTTGGATTCTTCGGCGGCGGAATTAACTCGTTCATCAAGTTGGCGTACCAATTGGCCAGGACTCTGCAGAACTTGACCGGATGGTAAACCCAGGCACAAAACTGACGACCGGTCCAGTTCAGCGGCCCGAAAGGGAAGAACATCTGGATCCAAACGATCGTGAGGCACATCCGGAAGAGGAGCAATATCATGCGGCGGAAGAAACTGACTGAGAACGATGTTGCAATGGTCGACTGGCGATAGGCGAGTGTGAAGCAGAAGTACAGACCGAACAGTGCTGCCGGAAAGAGGTTCAAGACCGAAGGGCGCAAAATGCCCACCACGAAGGCGGAGTCGAAGGAGAAAGCGTCAAAGTAGGGAGTGACGGAAGCAACACGGAGACCAGCTAGGTGCGCGGAAGTCTAAGCCCGGCAACGAGCCTCGAAGTCCTGAGAGGACTCCCGGAGGACGGAAAGCGAGTGGGGAAACATAGTCCTGCTATGCAAACGAAACCGAGGAGCGACAAGGAAACCGAGGAGAGCGGAAAAAGAAACCACTCAACCATTGGGTAGACAAACCTGAGAAAGACTACGGGAGAATTGACGCGAAAAGAATTGTGACGGATTTCTATGCCCTTATATACTGGATCTGCTCAGCTATTGGTTCAACTCGATGTTCTTGTCTCGAGACACGAATAGATGTTGTGTATTCAAGAACAAAAGAGGCGACAGGCTGATGACTTACGATGGTAGATCCCCTTAAAGAAAAACTCTTTCGAGGACAACACAACGGATAAATGAAGGAGGTAATGTAAGGACGACAACAGTCTTGTGCCGAAAAACAATCGGCAGACGGGGCAGCAAAATAAAGGCCCAGATAGGACCAGGATCAAGAGCACAAGTCATGATAAACAACCAACGCCGAAACTCAAAGCAAATGAACAAGGCATTTTTTATGACCTCCAGTGGAAGTCCCTCAAAGGACGAGCGGTAGAGAACAAGGGAGGGTGCCGGATGAGCAAGGCCGTTGAGCTAAAACTCGAGTCCAGTGAACAAGTCCGTTGTGCGAAGAAGGAAGAAAGGAAGATAGTGGAAGAAGACAAAATTTCATGTTATGAGAAGCTATTTGTGGACAATGGGCCGAAAGGTCGAAGGAAGTGATTGAAGTGAGCGTGTGATGAATGAGGGTTTTACATGGGGTTGGAGAAGTCGCGATTTCCGTTTTCCTTTCAGCTTTGACCAAATATTGGGTCTAAACGCCTCTTCCGCCGCGGCGAATAAACAAAATTCCCTGAGATATTAACATGAAATTATCGTGAAGTGACAGACGATGACGAACGCAGTTGCAGTTTGTGGTTCTAAGCGTCTCGTGAATACGTCTTGGCACAAAAGCCTGTCCTAATGAGATGACACAAAGCAATTAAAAACAAAAAGAGAGCTTGCTCAAGGGTATCTTCCACGCACGTGGATCCCAGCATAACCTTGGAGGAAGTTGCGGCTCTATCTTTTCACTCTTCGTTCTTCTCAAAAAAAGGAACCGTTGGGGGATGTGCTACCATACTTTCCAAAAGAGTCAAGGATCACCAGGTAATGCTAATTTTAGCCATTTAATGCTATATCGACAGGCATCGAACTTGTCCCGAGATCATTCTAGAGCTTTGTGGTAGTGATTGTCGGATGAAGTCGCTCAATTCAGCAGTCTCATGGCGCCAGGCTGCACGTGAGCCGTGTAAAAGACTCCCTAACCTGGAATCCAAGCGGCGTGACGCTGTCCAGTGCCTCTGCAGGTATCTATAGTTACAATTAGCACCATTCTAATAGCAGAGCAGAGGCCTAGCTCTTATATCGAGCACCCGCACCGCAGAAGACTGGCACATCAGTCAAGCTTCCTGGCAGACTCCCTGACCACGTCACAAACACAAAAGGGATCCAACTTACCAAATCCAAATAACTCCTTGCAGCATGATGCGCCTTATTCTGCCTCACCCCCAGCAACAACAACCCCACCAGCACACCCACATCCTCACCCTTCCTCACCACCGCTCCCAGAATTCCCCCTGCACCCCCACCATCACCACTCTTCCCAGGGGCTCGCCCACCATTCTCACCACCATTCTCCACCAAGGCCGGAAACCACTGCTCCAACTTCGCACCCTCGCGGCATATCACAATACTCCCCACCACCCTCCCATCCTTCTTCCTCTTCGCCCTCACCACCCCGCACCGCTCCGCGTCGGCTAGCGCTTCCATATACAATTTATACCTCTCCCACCCCCCAAAGGATACAAGGTGGTTTTCAAGTTCTGCATCCATCGAGCCCGCACCATGGATAAGATCGAAATCAATCGGTAGACCTTGCACACTCTTAACCGTCTCCTCAGCCGGCGCCCAAGCGCTAAGATTCGGTATATTGCAAGAAATCCACTTCTCCTGTTTAATATGCGTATTCGGATCCGGAAGATTCCCCTGAATCCATATCTTCAACCTGCTCGTAGTTTCCGGCGACGAGGAGTTGGGGATACCAGGATAGATACTGGGCAGCCTCACACCGACAGTCAGACACGTAAGTCCCTGCCTAGAAGTGAGAGCACGCATCGCCATCTTGAACAGGCTGTACCCGACGCTCAAGTTCCGCTTCGAAGGGTCGACAAATAGGGCAACGATATGTCCAGACGTCTTCTTGCTAACCGTAGCACAGAACCCATATAGCGCCCCGGTACTGCTGTTACGGACCACAAAGTGCGTCTCAGTGATTGAGTCCTCCCCTATCGAGAAACTTTGTGCCGTGGCACCTTGTAACGGACTTACAACCCCAGGTGTTAAGGACTTAGCAACCGTCTCAATCAAAATATTCAGTGCTCTCTCATCCCTGATAGAATACGGCTCAACAAGCCAACTCTGCCTACTCTTCTGCACCCTTGCGCTCTTCCTTAAACTCCCCGGCAGGGAGCCCAGAGGGATAAAATGTCCAAAAAGCACACGGACAAGCGCCGCCATAGCCGTCTCGGTAAAATCGTACGTGCATATATACGTCCCAATCGTTTTGTCCCTCGCAAAATCGTACGGACTGCTCACACTAACCACAATGAGGTTTTTCTTCTTTCCCATTTGGCCGGCGAGGGAACACATCATAGCGACATGCTTCGTAAACCCACTCTGGAATAGGTTACGATTTGCGTCCGCAGTGACTATGATTATCGAACTAGCGCGCTCAATCAGATGCTCGTGCGTAGGCCGCACCCCATTCGCTGTGTAAGACGTATGTAGTAGCTTCCCTCTCCGCTGTCGTGCGAGTTGCCGCCCAAGCTCCCGGAAAACGCCTTCCCCGGACATGATGCTGCCGCGGTCTAGCCAGCGGTCGTGTTCGATGGCTGTGGTCTTGCCTTCGGAGAGGAACTTCGTTGCTGCGCTTGCTGGGAGGGGCTTGAGAAGAGGGGTGAGGAGTAGTAAGTCGTCAGATGGTGACATAGTTTGAGAGAGTGGCAGGAGGTGCGTCGTGTCGCGCATGACTGTTATACTGCTATCATACGCTCTGGTTGATAATGCGAGGTGGTCAGCGTGGATTTTGGACAGTAGTGGGAGGCCGGGTGGATTGAGCGCTTTCTCCCAACTTGTGCACTTGGACTTGAGTTCCAAAACTCTCCTGAGGCTTTCTCGAACCCGTTGGCGGGTGACCATCCCGTTCTCTAATCCTATTTTGAGACCGGAGAGTGCTTCTTTCTGGACCGAAAATGAACGGCAAAGAAGGACAAGATCGCAGCCTGCCTCAATGGCCATTACGCAGCCGCCGCGAAAGCCGATGTCGATAGAGAGGGACTCCATCTCAAGGCATTCGGAGACAACTACGCCGTTGAAACCTATATCCCGCCGTAATAGGTCTGTGACTACTTCGGAGGAGAGACAGGCGTGCATGATATTCATATCTACGTTGTGGATAGCGCAGCCACCGACCATGATGGCGTCTATGCCTTCGCGCACGGCGTTGCGGAAGGGTACGAGAGCTGAGAGTGAGAGTTGCTCGAGGGTCTCTGTTATTATAGGCATATCCAATGTGGAACCCTGAAAAGTGAGATTTCCATAGGATGGGAAGTGTTTGCCGCATGTCGTAAGGCCGACATCTTTGTAGCCATTCATAGAGGCAATACCATACTGTGATACTTCCTGAGGGTCATCTCCTGTGGCTCTAACACCTAAAGGCTGCAGTTGAGCATTATTGAGGACGTCGAGTACTGGTCCTAAGATCATGTTAATGCCCACCGAGGAGAGTTCTAAGGCGGTGGCTTTAGCGACGTCGTAGGCGAGCGCGGGACTGCCTGTTGCTGCTATCCCCATTGCCGATGGGTACTGGCAGACGTACTCCTCATCGTACAGGCTGTTGACTCCGCCGTTCTCTTGGTCCATGGCAATCAGAAGAGGCACAGGATGACCCGCATCTCTGGCGATGGTTTGGAGTTCTTGACAGAGACGTGCTGTGTCTTCTGCGGCTACATGGTGTTAGGTGCAATTCAATGGAACTTCAAAGAGATATGAGAATGGGTAGACGGAATGACACAAAGTTTGCCACATATGAGCGCAAGAGGAACGCATGAAAATGGAAATGCAGTAATAGCGCCAATGAAGCTGAAAACTAGACCTCGGTATTGCAAAGCAGAGGAAGCACCAAGAATCAAACAAAGAGCAAAACACGCGCGCACAAGACAAAGAAAGAGATGTGAGTTTCAGCATACACTTGAGGTTCTTAGCAGTGAGGATAATCGAACCGAGTGCGTAGTCGGTAATGAGAGAGCGTATCTGAGGCGTGACTTGGTCGCCTTCCCAGCCCATCATGAAGAGCTGGCCCATGGCTCTAAGCAGGTGTTAGTATACGAGTTTTCAGAACTATGCTGTGCTAACCTGTCCATGTCATCCCATATTGGGTCCAAATCATCTTGAAATTGTGCCATAGTGGGCTGTGATTCTGCTAAGTTGTTGGTTCAAGGAGCGCTGCCGCCGCCTCGAGACACTTTCAGCCTGTCGCTTGCCAACAAGTTGTCGGCGCGGGCCTCAACCAACCATCAATTACAACAGCCTCGAAGTGTTTAATAAGAACAGCAACCAGTTGTTTATTTGTCAACACTCAACCTCTTTAACGTCGTGATTCGGATTTTCTATCTTCTATCTTCTATCGGCGGCTGCAGCCTGCGGTAAATGAATGGTGGAGATGCCATGTGTGTCCCGCGTTTGGCGCGTGACAGGGAGCTTGGACCCGCTGCAAGATACCCCAGATGGAGAAGGGCGAGCGCGATCTTGTCGCGGCATCTGGCCCACCACCCTTAACCGAGGTGTATATACTGTTGATTTCATAGTTCCAAAGTATACTACGCCAACTGGTTGACAACAGAAAGAGAGTGCGCAACGATGAGATGGCGGAATACAACGGATTGACCATGTCGCAGCCCGGCGCTGGCGATATCCCCGACATGGCAATGGCGAACATGCAAGGAGCGGATCTGGAGCAAGGAGACTATGAATTCGATCCAAATGTGTTGTATGTCGTTGTCTTGAATCTTCCCCCTTACCTCTTCCCTCCCATAGGTTCCTAATTCCAGCCACTAACACCAAGCTCCTTCCAGCAACGACATGAATGTCGACCTATCGACCCTAACGGACTTCACGCCCACCTACGACTTCTCCGCCGGCTTCGATGGCCCTCTCTCTTACCCCAACCCTCGGAATGATGCCGGCTACTTCGAAACCTTTCTCGATCCAGGCGCGCGCATGGCCTCTCCTCCTCCACAGCTGGATCTTGACAACAAGCTCCTCGGCTTCGGCGCTCCAATACACAAAACTCCAGTCCTCGATCACTCAGGCCAAATATGGCCACGGTTGACGGCAGAGCTTAATGGCATGTTCAGCATTGCTGAAGACGTCTTCGAGGGCGAGATTACAGGACGCCCGCTGGAGCTGACCTGTTATCGGAGGAATCTATTTCAGATATCAGGAAGCATGACAATGTCCAGGAGCTTGGCACAAGTCGCCTCAGAAGGAATGAACGCCAACATCACAGAGCTTTATGCAAGTCTCTCAGCTACAGAAAGTATAGAAGGGAAGATGACAGACATCATATCCGTGCCCTGGAAGACAGGTGTAACTGGACCGAACGGCTCAAGTTCAGAAGATAAATCTGGCAGTGCGCCCGCGGATATTCCTATCGACCTCTCCTCCAACCAGGAAGACCCTGTTCTCATCACTATACCGGTAGCATGGCGGAGACTGCAGTTTAAATACGCCACGGCGAATAATGGGAGGAGAAAGGGACTACAGCAACATTATCAAGTGCAGATTGCGTTGATGGCGAAGGTGGAGGGCGAGAATGAGGCTGTCAGAATTGCGGAGATACATTCAAACCCTATTGTGGTTAGAGGCAGGAGCCCGAAGAACTTTGACAGCAGTAAGGATGTGCCACTGAGCGAGAGGAAACAGTCGGATCCTGCGAGGAGAATCGGATCACAGAGCGGCGGTGGTGCAAGTGTTGCAATGGCCACACCGCAGTGGATTGAGCCGGCTGTTATGATGGGAAGTGGGGTTTATTATGCTCAGCAGAGCTTTACTGTACGTCTACCCCCTCAGTCTCTTTCTTTAAATCTGTCTGTCCTTCTGCTGCCCCAAGCGAACCAATTTCTAACCTACGCAGCCTCAATCGGCAGAAAACATATCCACCTGGCCACACATGCAGCCCTCTCTCACCTCCACCATCACACATCACTCCCCACCATCAGGCGGCGAGCCAAATCTAAAACGCCACGCTTCAGCGTCATTCTCATCGATAACTTCTCGCCGTCGTCTGCAATCACAAACGATACCAGCCGTACCACGGCTCTACACCGCACCAGAAGTCAAAGGCGAACCACAAACTCCATACTCGCACGTTCAGTCACACGCAGCAAGTCAACGCCCTCCGATGCACTTGTCTCTGTCTGATGATGATTCGCCGACACATATATCTATTCCCTCATCCTCAGTCTCCCCACCAGTCGAACAACACCGAGGACCTTTACAATCTCCAACAAAAAGGACACAGCAAAGACAGCACAGGCCATCTGTTACTTCTCCAGCGGAAACAGGCGCTATTGACCAGTTGTATGAATACTTCCCGTTGAATCTCGATGACTGGATGCCACCTGTTGATGCTATTTATCGGCCGCATATTGTTCATCATTTGAAGGTCGTTAGTGATGTCAAGGACGAAGCCAAAGGCTTCGCAGCCGGAGGTGCAGCGTGGGGGAGGGGGCTGAAACCCAAGCGCTACTTCTCTGGCAGTACCGAATGAGTCCCTTTCAGTTATACAAGAGAGTCATGAACACGAAGCGAAGGAGGTATACCCAAGAGCTTCATGTCCAAGCCATAAGAAAGAGGAGAAACACTACCCATGCTTCTACGAAATATGGTGTTGCATAGGAGGCTACTTTCAACAACCATGTCTTTGATGGTCTAACGGTCATGATTTCCGCTTGTCATTAACTTTTCCGAATGCGGAAGAGCGGCAATGCGCGGGAGACCGGGGTTCGACTCCCCGTCAGAGAGTCAGCGACCTTTGAGCTAATAACTCAGAGTATAATTTTGCGGTTGGTGTTGTGGAGTTTTTTTTTTAGTTGACGGCACTTCTGGCGGAACCTGGGCGGGGTTTGAGGTGGAGTCTTGGCATGACGCAGAGTGCGGAGAAAGGAGAATATTATACCCGGTGTGCGAATAAGCGAGGGCTTGTAAATTGGTAATAGCATTGATATCATTAATAGCATATATCAAATATCGTTTTGGTCATGATCACAAGTGTGGAGCTGCAAATGCTCATATCTTTAGTGCCGCTACAGTGCCATGAGGGGCAATTCTTGCTCGGATTTTGTTGCCGCAAGGGTGACAGGGGTGGGCAACGTTACATGCTACCCGGCGGGGTAGTGTAACAAGCTCTACTTCACCTTTACGTCGTTTTCATACTGATTCTTCAATCGCGCTGCATGGCACTGTTACTAGTGAGGTAACCCGGTCATCGGCCGAGGTTTGTATCCACAGTAGTAGGGTGTTGGACCTTCGTAACTACCTTTCGCGATTAGAACTCGATATCGATTTGGGTTTTGAGTACTTACTTCTCTGATACTCTTATTGAGCTGATTTACTCCTTCGTTCCATCCTAATATGTTCACTGAAGTGAGCTCGGCAGTAAATTCGTCGACAACAGCCTACACGATGGGCGCCACAATACCCTCTCAACCACCCTTTTCTGGCCCTCCAACCGCAACCACAACCTCCTCCTCCGCACCGGTTTCCACGGCGCCTTCGGACACAATAACAAAGTTCACTAACTGCCGCCTCCTCCGCTCCATTCCCTCCGCATCCTCACATACAACAGTCACCTATAAGCTAGTAAAGGAAGACCTCTGGATATCCTCCCTCACCGGCACGATCATAGATGGACAGGAGGTCTTCTACATCCAGCAGCGCAAACCAGATGTCGTCATAGACTGCCACAACAAAATCCTATCACCGGGCCTCATCGACCTGCAACTTAACGGCGCGTTCGGGATAAACTTCTCAGACGTCCCAACCGTACAAGAAGGGCGTACGGAAGATGTTGGGAACGAGTACAAGAGGTTGTTGAAAGAGGTTAATAGGAGATTGGTTGCGACAGGAGTTACGAGTTACCTGCCTACTTTGACGAGTCAGCGTGGTGAGGTGTATCATCAGTTGCTTCAACATCTCGGACCGAGTGGAGGGGAGAGGAAGCCAGAGAATGGCTCAGAGAGTCTGGGTGCGCATATTGAGGGACCATTTTTGAGTCGGACGAAGGCGGGTATCCATGTGCCCTCTACGCTTCGCACCGCTAGTAATGGATATAAGGATCTGGATGAGTGCTATGGGGAGGGATGGGAGAGGTATGGTGCGATGATAACGGCTGCGCCTGAAGAGGGGATCATCCCCCTCATTCCAAAAATCGTAAACAAAGGACTAGTCTACTCGATAGGACATAGCGAGGCTACATACGAAGAAGCACAAGAAGCCGTCGCGGGGGGCGCAACGATGATAACGCACCTCTTCAACGCCATGCGCCCTCTCCACCACAGGAATCCAGGCGTCTTCGGCGTGCTTGGTTCAACGGAGTGCCAGTCGTCAACCGCACCACCTTCCCCTACCTCCGACAACTGTGCATCTTCCGTTACAAGAGCTGAGAATGGGAAGACCGCCCGCCCCTTCTACGGCCTCATATCCGACGGCATCCACCTCCACCCCACCACCATCAAAATTGCGTATTCCTCTCACCCCAGCGGATGCATCCTCGTTACAGACGCTATGCATATTGTCGGGCTCCCCGACGGACTGTACTCCTGGGGCGCGAGCAGTACGAAGAAACTCTTGAAGCAAGGGAGTAAGTTGACGCTGGAGGGGGAGGAAACGATTGCGGGCAGCGCAGCCGGCCTGATGGAGTGTTTGAATAACTTTATGTTTTGGACTGGGGTGGGTGTTGCGGCTGCGCTGGGGACTGTAACGGGAAATCCTGCCAGAGTGTTGAAGATGGAAGATAGGAAGGGAAGTCTTGTCAATGGTGCGGATGCTGACCTTGTTACCTTGGGTGAAATAGAGAGTGAAAGAGGAACTGAACTTGTGGTGGAGGAGGTTTGGAAGCTTGGCGTGAGAGTCTGGAAACAAGGCGACCCTGAGGTCAAGTAGATAAGGGCTGCTGAGTAGGTGGATGGTGTCGGAGATGGGGTATAAATTGTGATAGTCCAGAAAGAAGAGAGCTACAAAATTATGAGCTTGTATAGTGTGCTTCCGGCCCTTGTATCTCAGTTATGCTACGAAATGCAGTGCAAAAATTCCTGCGGCTCGACACCATGGCCACAACTTGCAACTTGAGATTATAACTCGGATGAGGGGCCAGAACTCATTGGTTTGGTAAACCAGGTGGCAGCTTGAGCCTAGTAGCCGGTTAAAAGAAGCTAAAAGAAGCCATTTACTCCGATTTCGTTAGCATGTTTTGGTATGAATTTTGGATGCAGATGAATTCGAAAGTTATAGACGTGAGAACGAGCACAAGCCCTTTCAGGCTTTTTAAAAAGCGCCTTGAAAGTTATCGTTTTATGCTTTTAAAGCATTAATAATTGTTGGATTTATAATTTAATTTAAGCATAGCCCAACATAAGAGGCCTGATAGTTCAGTGGTAGAATTCTTGCTTTGGGTGCTCGGTTAAACGACGCTAAACTGTAAGAGGTCTCCGGTTCAATCCCGGATTAGGCCCTTCTTTTGCTGCTGGTCTCTATTTAATGCGGTTTCGGATGTGGATGGGGTCCTGTTGGAGACGATAGGTGGGACGAATGTGGGACATGACTCGCCGCGAAAACTCTGGGCTTGATAGGAACGTTAGCCTTGAAAACGAAGAGTATGGGTACAAGGCTGTTAATTCCCCGTGCAAATTGCATCTGCTTTATGTTTCCAGAAATATGGTTGTGGAGAGCGGTGGAATACAAAATTTCAGATCGAAATTTTGACATTCCACAAATGGATGGCAGAGCAAATCACAACACTCATCAGAATAACAGAACAATAACTCATAATCGATGCTTATCAGGAATCAGATTTGCATTCTCATTGCCTGGTATTTGAATGTTCAGTGGTCCACAGCGGGAATATCCACATTTATCAAATTCTGCAAAATATCGATCAACCTCTTCCACCACAACCTCGTAGGTAACATTAGATTGTAGGAATCAAAAGTAAGACGACAATGGCAGGATTTGAACCTACGCGGCCGAAACCATATGATTTCTAGTCATACCCATTAACCACTCTGGCACATTGCCAAATGTCTTACAAATGGCATGTTATTGTATTTTACATTAGGAATAACGACAAGTATCTTTAGCTTTGGGAGGTCTGAGAAAGTGGCCCTAAGTGCATGCATGCCAGGGATAAGGGGTAGTTCAAACAATACGTGCTGAATAAGGAAATGAGAAGATAGTCGTAATGATTGAGAATGAGGTCCTGACTTAGTCGAATGTCTCCAATATTAAGTGGCAGCGCTACCAAAGCTCGACTGAAAGCATGGAGGGAATCATTACTTGCTTGAGATGCTGCCGAGGCCGAGACAGCAGTCAACTTTGACATGGTATAATTTGAAGTTAGTGAAAAGCAGAACTCGACTTCTGACTCCATCCCCGACCAGCATCTCGACCTTTTCAGCTTCTCATGAGCCAATGAGCCATCCCATCTGGGCGAGTAACCATGTTCGATAGTATTCTCTGGTAAGTAACACCTCAACACACCGAATTTGTCCCCCTCAAAATGGGTGGCCGTCCACCTGCTCCAATTCGCATCAACAACTCCGCTCAAGCTCATAAGTTTGAAAGAGAAAAAAAAATGAACAGAGTGGGACTCGAACCCACGCCACTTTCGTGACCAGGAGATTGTAGCAAGCTACTGAATTAAGGTAGAAACCTTAACCTGGCGCCATAACCAGCTCGGCCATCTGTCCTTTAATACTCTAAACAGTCTTCCATGGCACTATTATAAAAATACCAAAATAAGAGATGGGTGCAGAAAAGATGAGTGGTGGGACGAGGTACTTGTATAACCGTGAATTTGGCGTCGATAAGGTTTGTGGTTGTCGCCTGGTAGGCGCTTGATGCTGTAGGTAGGGGAGGCCATCGATGGGGTGCGGCGGGTAACTCTTCCCCTTTCAAATAGCTGCTGGGCGCCTCCAGGCGTGATTAGAATGCTAGTGATTAGCTTGTCCAAATTGACAGAGGTGATTGCGCGGAAATAGCAAATATAATATGGCGTTCTTGGCTCATTGTGGAAAAAGATATGGGTCACATATAAAGAACAGTCGTTGTTTTGTTCAAAGCTTTCAATTCCTATCCTGCTATGAAGCTGGCCAGCCTACTCAGTGAAGAGCGACCAGGTGTCCAAATGCTAGACGCACAATAGTGCATTTAGTAAAGGCGCTTTGGTGGAGACATGGATGCCTTGATGGTCAAGGATCCGACGTTCTGCCATCCCTTCTTGAGAAGGGAGACGAGGTAGTTGATGGACAACATGATGTTGGAGATCAACTCATCCTCAGTCATGCCAACGTTGCCAACGGCGACACCCATGCAGAGAACCTTCTTCAACTGGAACTTGATGGTGGACTTGACGTCGTTGATCTTGCTCTGGAGGTCCTCGTTGTGGGAGACTGGGGTTGGGAACTTTCCGGCCTTGGAAAGACCTGGACCCAAGAGACGTGGGATCTGCTTGATAAGAGTGTCGGAAGCGACGAAAGCATCGTACTTGCGTGCGAGCTTCTTGATGAGCTTCTTGTTCTTGTTGAGCTTCTTCAAGTCATCAGCGGACATGGCGTCAACACCACCGTGCTTGGCACGATCGATATCGTGCTGGTCACCGAGGATGCTATATGCGCGTTAGTCGTTGCTCTCATTTGCAAATTCGAGTCATGGAATCCTACCAGATGGACATGTTTGGACGTGGGATCTGTGGAAGACGGATGGTTCCAGAGAAACGCTTGTCACGCTGTGGGTCGTAGTTCTTGAGACCGATTTGGAGCTCGACGGTCTCCAAAAAGTTACGCTTCTTGGTCTCGAGGGAGTAGTTCAGGAGCTCCTGGACATTGGTGCGCACTCCGGCTGTAGAGAAAAATGGTCAGTAATCGCTCAATAATTTCGCAACATAGCAAAGCCGCCAAATCGCTCATCGCTGGCTGCGAGAATGGGGGTTCAACGTACCGACAGAGATCTTAGAGGCCATGATCGCAGTCTTCCAATAGATGATCTATTGGTGAGGAATTGTGCTGTGGTTAGTTGAAGAAGAGACAGCCTGAGAATTGCGAATATTTCAATGTGGGGGGCCCACTCGCCTCAGGGTTTGAAGTCTTGGCGTCATGTTGTCATGTGATTATTCTAACCGTTGACGTCCTCAACACCACGACTTCCATCGCAACATCTGCATAAACAACGACGAATTTCAGGTGCCCCAAAAAACCGGTTGAGAGGAAACCTTCTTATCAGTCGAGAAGAGAGATGGACAACGCATACATAATTTCACTCCACACAAACATACTACTCAACTCCTTTCACCAGCACACTTTGCCATGACAAGATCATGGTTTGATGGCTTAGAAGTCACAGGCAGGCTAATCCATATTCAATGATACTTTTATGTCATCCTTGATACTGCGTCGTTCTTGCATACACATTCATTATCTAGAGTCTTTTCCTTAGCATCGTGCTTGCCGCCGCAGTTTGTGATCGGCCTTTTGTGCTGCCGCTGGCAAGCTGCCATGCTCGCGCTCTGCTGTGATATGAGGGCATATGTCTGCTCTGTCATGGTGGTACGGCCTCTTCCTCAGTATTCCTGTAATAGCAGTACCATTTATAGCCTGAATAAGAATACGTAGTACCTATTGACTCGACTTGTAGGCCATGGTTAAAGTAGTGCCCAAGTCCCATTTCATGGTTTGGTTCATGTTGTGTGTTCATGCAAAAGCACACGTCCTTCCAGGTCATCGGCTGTCACGCTCGAATTTTGCCAGGCACTTCAAACTAGAATCGTCTACTTGAAATTGGCCTTCGTTTCAATATTAGAGGCTTTCACAAGAGCCAACGTCTTAAAATCAGTTCCCAGGCAAGTCCTAATGAAGACCTCATGTCGCGGTGTTGTGAAGGACAGACGTAGATGCCACAGTTTGGCATACTCGATGAAGAAGTCGTGCTTAATCCTGGACACCCACGCCAAGTCAAGACAGCACAATATGTTGTCGATACATTACAACTAATGTGTCGACATCTATCCGCAAGCAACTCCCAAGCGAGCCTTAGGCTTTAGTATCGTAAGTGATAGAAGTAGCGGCCACAGTTAGGCCGAGGCTCTCATTATTGCTCAACTCAGGAGTCGAAATCAGTCCTCGACACCCGATAATTTTAAGGCAACACCTATACCTTATCAACGCATTACAGATATGTTTCAACCGTTGTTAATAGCCATGTTCCATGCAGGCTCTAGCTTGTGGTATTGCTAGCGATAGAGGCGAAGCTGTTAAACCCAGGTTTCCGTCGATACTCAGCTCTGAACTCGACTTCAGCCCTTGGCGACCGCATCAAACCAGGGCAATACAGATATCTTGCCAACCCAAAGTTTCAACAGTATCTGCTCTAAGCAAGTTAAAATTAAGTTTTTAAGTTGTTGTATCTCATGCGACAAAAGCAGATGCCATTAGACCTAGCTTCATGCCCATACTCAGCTCAAGATTCGACTCCAGCTCCTGGCAACCACACCAAATCCACGCATCACCAGCACTTTATCGGCAGAATTCGATTGATCTCATACTAAGCTCATTTTATTCGTATGGTCTCGTTGTAGTGGTGAATCACAAGTCTCGACTGAGGACTCGCCCCCAAGGTTACTACATTAGGAAGCGCTGGACGGACCAGCTTGCCACAAAACTTCGAATATTTGCTAGCTACTTTGTCGCTCAGCAAGTCGTTGCAAACCTGTGTGCCTTGCTGCATCACTTGCGACAGACTTTTAAACTCCTTCCATGAAATTGTTCCTCACCTGCGACGTATCAGGCACACAAACCACGTTGCAGCAATCCGCGCACTCAAAAATTCTTCGCCGCGTCAAACTGCAGGCCTGCAACAATTTAGCCGCGCAATTGCAATCTGAAAGCTAGCACTGCCCAGAAAAGCAGCCACCACGTCATTCAAAGACCAATATCGCGCAGTTGGTAACACAGTCGAAGAGCTTTTCGCACCAAGTCCCAACAACTTGTATCTCATCAGAAAATCCACCATGGGGAAGGATGTGGACTCAGACGAACTCAAGCTCAGCTTTACCAGCTGGTTGGCTGGCGGATCTCTCGTCAAGCGTCCACAAAGACCACTAATTGGCGGCCCATCTAAGAAAGCCGTAGCTAAGATAGCGACCGCGCCGCCGAAGCCAAAGGCAGCGGCTAAGGCCAAGGCAGAACGCAAGCCCAAGATGGATGACAAGACGAAGTCCGAAGGCACTGACTCGCCAGAAGATGCGCTGAAGAAAGCGCAAGAAACCCTGACCAAGGCACAAGCTGCAAAGGATAAGGAGGAAGCTGAGCAGAAGAAGATTGAGGAGGCCAACGCCAAGCTTCTCGCAGACGCAGAGGCCATCAAGGTCAAGGAGGCAGAGGAGCTTCTGGCCAAAGTCAAAGGAAGACAAGCTCGCGAAAAGGCCGAGAAGAAGAAAAAGGCCGACGAGGAAGCGAAGAAGCGAGAGGAAGACGAGAAGATCGCAGCCGCTAAGAAGAAGATTGAGCAGGAAGAAGCGGCTAAGAAGGAGAGGAAAGAGGAGAAAGAGGCCAAGGACGTCACTGAGCGACAGAAGAAGAAAGCGCGCTTCTGTGCCTATTGTGGCAAGCCAAGCCATGATGGAAAGTGTCCTGATGACGAACCAGAGAAGAAGCCAGATGAAAAAGTCGCCGTCCTCGTTGTTGCCAACGATGGGGTAAGTTGCTCTCCATAGTTGCGCAATGTGGCACCGAAAGTAACGTTACGGTCGCAGAAGTCCAAGAAGGCAGAATCTGTCAAGTCTTCGAAACACCATCATCAGAAGATCACCATCTCCTTCTCCGCCGAACAGGACAAGAATATCCTTGACATGAGAAAGGTTAACGCGAGTTTCGACGCCATTGCTATCGAACTCGGCTTGAACAGAAGGGATATCACGAGCAGGTACTGGCAGCTGAAGAAGGAGGGCAAGTCATCTGATGCTGAACCATTGAAGAAAGATGGGAGCAAGAGTGGGCTTGCCAAGGATGAGGAGGACCTTGGCGAGATTATGATGGTTGGCATGATGGACGAAGAGCCGGAGGAGCCGAGCAAGCCAAACAGCTATCACAAGGCAACGGTGGAGGATGTCACAGGGAATGCGGATAAAAAGACTAACTCTAGCATCGATGACCTCAAGAAGGTTGACGCCGCCTGGGCCTCGGTTCCAGGGGCTTCCAATTGCTCCATTCGTGACTGGTCACACGGACATCAGGGACAAAGTCAAAGCAAAGGCAAGCAAAACTACATTTCTTCTGTTGGTGATTTCGCGCAGCAAAGTATTCCTTCCCACGACAACACGCCGAAAAATTTCCGCCAGCAATCTTTCGTTCAGCAGACCTCGCGCTGGCGGAGTTCTAGGAGGAAAACACCCAACGGCCATGTTTCCAATGATCAGAACCTCGCCAACCAATCTGAGGCATGGATATAATCAGCAATGTCCGACAGGCCTTCATAACCAGCCAATCCAGCACCACAGCAATGGCCAACATAAGGCGAATCCGTATATAGCGAGCCATTCTCGACAACAGCTGTATACAGCTTCAGAAATATCACAGCAATCGATTCTCAGAGAATGCTGCTGGTTTCGATTATGGCGACTCTGAGGCTGGTACTGTCATCAGGGGACGGATTGTTACAACGAGCTCGTGCTCAAACCCTCAGCACTACAGCGGTGAGGGCGTAAGGTTGGATATTCAGAACACCCGGGACACCTATCACCGGAACCAAGGTGCTCAAGACGGCTGGACCAACAATGCGGCCAGTGGAAGCAACTCTCGCAACAGCCAGAATGCGCGAGTTGTTACACAGGAGGGTCGCCAGGCTCCGTCTAAGCTATTAAAAAAAAAAAAAAACTCTTGCCAAAGCAATGAGCGAGGGCTGAGCGGGTCCAATGGCCAAGGAGGAAGCACTAGTGGCGCCAATTCTTCGGTTTACCAGACGACGACTGCTATGGCCAAGGCACCTGGGACGAGTATCGTGCAGAGGCAGAAACCCGGAGAGAAAGGACTGATGGCTGGGCCGCTGAGTACGGAGGCATCCCGCCCAACACTCAGGGGTCAAACGCCCATCCCCCTTGTCCTCCGTTGGTCCAAGCACATGACTGGGCCCAACCATCGAACAGAGAGCCGTCCAACCATAGCCAGGACTTCCAACTGCCAAGTGTGCCATCGCCTTTCTCTCTCAACACGTCGTCTGACTTCTCTTGGCAGGGCTCGGGCTCACAGCAGGCCACATCTGGGAGAAGTAACATTGGCAACGGCTCTGCTTCGAAGTCTTATCACAGCTCTGTCCCACACGAGGTCAGTGCAACCAAAAAATGATACCAACAACCCTAGGACGTTGCGACCGCTGAGGCCATAGCCGAGGTTCAGTTCCGCCAGCAACCGTCGTCCAGGCCACCGAGTCTCTCCCGTCGTAGGCCACACCTCCTCCCAAGCTTAGCCACCGACACCGAGACTTCTATTAACAGCCAGCACTGGGACTATTTGGCCATGGCCTTCCTCCTTACAGTACTCCTCATTACTCCTCTGCTGGGCGTCTTTCTGGCGCTCTGAGACCTCTTTCCTCGGCTCTCGTGCATTTACTTTTATATCCGCAAGCTCATTACTTTGCTTTCAGGCGTTTATCTTGTACTCCGACACTAACAAACCCCCCTCTCAGGCCCCAACAAGTCCTCCTCCACCGCCAACCAAGCGGCTCCCCCAACCTACACTCTCATCTCCTCCCTCGCCACCGCCGACCGATCTCTCAGCAAGAAAATCCTGAAGCCGGACGCAATCTGGTCAGTCAAGGATCTGGATGTGTTAGCTGAGGTGGAAGCCAGACACAGGGAGCTGAAGTGGCTCCATGTGCAAGCTGGATTTTGGAACGTCACGGGACGGCTGGTTGATCCTATGGTCATAAGGCAGAAGTTTTTTGAGGCTGAGGATGAGGGAAGGAATGGGAAAGAGGGAAACGGGAAGTAGGGCGCGAAGGAGGGCGTAGTAGTGAGGAGGAGTTGAGAGGGGGAAATTTGCTTTGTTCTGATGGTGTTAAAGAGGGCATAAGGTATGGGTGGTTGCGAAGTGGTTTTGGCGTCGTTTATTGCTTTGCTTTTGTTTTCGGCGTGCTTAGGGGGGCCGGCTAAGGGGGCGGCGTGGTCGATACCAATTTTCTGATTCAGACGCGTAGGGCTTGCTACACACAAATACAAGAGTAACAAAATGAGGCGTTGAATCAGTACAGAAGCTATGCGGTTTACGCTCGTGATTCAGATTTGTATTTTGAAAACAGAAAAGTAAATTGGTATCCAACTCTAATCTAAAATGCCTCCCAAGGACTTAAATAAGTCGCCTCTCCCTATGTAGTATCTAATGAGTGTGCGTTGCAAGAGAAGTAGGAAAGCAAAGAAAATCTATGTCTAGGCCATACGATCTCGTCCAGCTCTAAAGTCATCCCATACTCATACCCATCATGTATTACCTCGACCTCCAAATACCCAGAATACCCAGCTACCCTCCCATATCAAACCAGCTGTCGTGTGCCATATACCCTATCTAATCATAACCTCTACCCATCCCTTTATCACGCAACCCGTCTAAGTCTCAATCATCCATTATTCATCATCATCCCTTGTCCAGCCTCTCCATTTCTTCCTCCAAATACCTTGCGCCGCAGGCCATCCCACACCATCCTCGGCCACGCTGCGATTCAACTACGTTTGGTTCCTATGAAACCTGAGACTCTGCGGACAAAATTCTTCCTCTCCTTTTTCTCGGGTGTTTTAACGCTGTCATCAGTACCCATAGCCCCTCGCTCAACATCCATGTCGGTAAAGCCAGCTCCCCTGGAAGCGATGTGCTGGAAATCCCCAGCACATGCGTCACAAGGTTCCGGAACCCTCAGAGTCTGCCAGATGTGTCTATCCTGTGGATCTCTGCAAGGGGTCTGGGTGTAGGAGGCCTTGGAGCAGAGCCGGCCAAGAGAGGTGGTGTGATGTTGGCACGTTGCGGAAGAATGGATTGTGAGGTAGTAGTCGCACATCTTGGTGGTGGTCGGCGGATGGGTGTGGGTTGTGTGGATTGAGTAAGATGTGCAGGAGAGTGGATTGTGCTGGCGGTGAATGGATGAATGCCGTGCCGAAGGTGAAATGCTGTGGTTTGTGCAAAGGCGGAGGGAGTGGAATGGTGCAACGTCGATGTCTGGATGTCATGCAGGAAGTAGTATGTACCGGGAAGCCTGGAGCTTCGAGTCTGCTGGCTTAACAGCACCTGGAAAGAATGGCTTGGTTTGTAGTTCCGAGGTGATTTCGATGAAGAGATTGGAGGTTGAGCAGCACGTGGCGGTGTTTCAGACAGGGTTGATCTTGGGTAGTGGATGATGACGGTATCAGTAAGTGGAGATGTTGTGCTTGATGTTTGAAGTGTGATTTGAGTAGTGATTTTGGTAGTACTGAGCTTGTGTTCTGATCTCTCCAACACCGGCGGGATAGTGGACTTTATATCTCTCCCTCTCGCATATATCCCAAGATATCACATCCGAACTTCCAAACTTGACAAGAATGGCTCCCCGCCATCATCAGATCCAAACCGGGGCGAACCTGCCAGCCAGCCTGCATTCACAAAGACTCGATTTGAGCTGTGAGCTCCACGGATACTATTCTTGAGGCGAATCTAACGCCCTCTCCCAACTTAGGTAGGCGTACAGACCAAATCCGAGATTAAGGCGAGATCGGTGGTACATTAGTGCGGCAAGGCCGTGCTTAAAAGCTCCTGGGCCATGTTTGCTGGGAGAAAGGGGTGCAAAGCAACGTAAGGCGCTGAAGTGTGACAAATATCTCTCGAAGTTGCATGGCTGAGCTCCTCTGCAGTAGTGCAGACTTGAGCTTGGAGCAATGCTTGGAGGTCCTCGTGCACTGGGAATAGCTTAATGGGGTCGGGAACGTGCGTGCCACGAGGCTCGTACCGTACTTGCTGATATGAGGAGATTTAAGGTGAAGCTTGGCATCTGGAATGATAACCTCGATTTGGAGTCTTAGATTGGTTTGAGATGGGGCGCACATGGAAGCCGGGGGACGTCGACGGCCGTTTCGAAGCAACGTGCGAATGAGAGTCATGAGAGTAGTTGGGAGAATCGAAATGGAAACACGTCATTTGGAATACACGACTCACGGTGCGTAGGGCTGTTGAAGCTCCCTCAAACTTTCCAAAATGAAGACATCTAATGGGCCTTGCGGCAGCGGGAGCTAATGCACAGGATTGTAAGGCGCAGGGGACATGGGGAATCTGGGGAAAGTATCTGGAAGACTCTCAAAAAGACACTAAGGCTTAGAACCCCGTTGTAAGATGGGGAAAATGGGGTCTAAGAACGTTCCAACATGTAGCAGCAAGGGTTGTGGAATGCGGTCATCAGGATCCTTGTCCCAGGGCGAAGTTGAAAGTTGAGATGTGACGAATGCAAGAATGCTGAAACACAAGAAAGACTCTGAGCATTGCTCCAGAGCTTCGTCGAGGCCGCGACTGTGTATGCCACCAAGTTCTCTGTTGAGAGTCGTAGAAACCATTCGACGGCAAGCAGCCTTTAACATTATCGTTGTCCTACAGATGATCGATTGCGAGGTCTTCGGCATTGAACTGGTTGGTTTGCGACTCGCCATTTTCAACTTCTGACGCGTACAAGCTCATATGTTCTCGGCACACTCTTGCTGCAGACCTCGAGTGAAGCTTGATTGGAGTATGGGTATTTCGTGGGAAGTGAAAAATGAGACATGATGTTGTGAAAGCTTTGACGAAGTTGTTGGAAAGACGAAAGAAGAGGAAAGAAGACAAGAAGTGATTTGGAATTCGAAGTCCACATGCTCCGTATGGTCCAAGCTCAACTCACCTGTTCATCTCCAGAGGTGGTCTGTGTTTAGCGAGCCGGAGCACGCTTCCTCCACTTCTCCGAAGTTATCAGCCACATGGCAATGAACACATGTCTCAAAATAGCTCGGAGAGAGGAAACGTGGAAAGCGCGCGGTTGTGTACATCAACTCTGTCGCGGATAAATAACTTTTAACCATGCTAATTAAAATCATCGGAACAGTTCGCGCCTGTGGAACTGAGATGTTGAGTGAAGCCATCTCCGCTGCGAACTGTTCAATGGCCACTGTCAATGTCTACTGTCAATGTCTACTGTCAAGCTGTCAAAAGTGTCAATTCGTCCCGATCCGCAATCAGGGCGGAAAGCTACCCTGGTGGGTGAGTGGTGCCTCGGCTCAAAATACCACTGTCGCACTCTGGAACAGACTTCGACACCTCAACGACACCTCGACAGCTTACCGACACCTCAACTTCTTGTTCTCCTATTCACATCATCAGCTTCATCATCATCATCATCATCATCCATTATCCACCATCCATCAACACCATCCATCATCGTCGCTCACTCTCTCACCGCCAGTCTATGCCATTGTCGCCCTTCGTGCCCAATCTCTTGTTCCCGCGCAAACTCTTCCGCCGCTGCCCTGCACTGAAAGGCGGCCGCATAATAACGGGCCTCTTGGGTGTCTGAGCTGTGCGGATCGGGCAAGGCTGCTGTCCAGGGCTGAGGTCATTGATGCGTTGGCAAGCGTCCCTTAAAGCATCACCGCCGCCGTGGAGCTGACCAGGCGCACGACTCTCCCAGCCATTTGCCACGTCGTTTGTCCGCCGGCGAAGCTTGCGTCAGAACGGGTGCCGTCAATTGATGCTGCAAACATTCATTCAATCACTTACTCCAATTCGTTCAATCGCTTACTCCAATTCGTTCAACCAGTTACTCCAATTCATTCATCCATTCATTCATTCATGCGAGCTACTCGTACACACTCATAGCTGTCGCTGCTTTTCTACTCCATGCACTGCCTATGACTCTTCTGCACTGCTTGTTGATCGTTAATCTGTCCTGCTCGCACTGCGCAATTCGTCCTCGTCCCGATTTTCATCGTGCCAACCGGTTGGACTGGGCACCGACAAACAGAGGCTCATCCACTTCTGCACCTAGGCACTTAAAGGCCAGCTAAGCGCACGTCACTCGGCGCAACCAGCCCACAAAAATGTCTCTGTCGGCCGTGGACAAGTCCAACCTCACCTCCCACCATATCACCGACTTCACTTCTTTCCAGCCTCCCGAATACAGTCCGGATTCGATACCTGAGATCACGCGCTTCAAATCCCCTCAGTCGCGGCCCACTGACGAGTTCACCCACAACCTCATCTCAACCACATATACCGCGCAGCCACCACCAACTACAAAGACAGCCAGCGCAAGCAAACAAACAGCTAAGACTGATGCGCCTCCTTCACCACCAGCCTCGCCCACCTCTCCTCTGCCCTCCATCCCTTCAATACCCAGCATCATGGCATCCTCTAGCATCGACCAAAAATACCTCGGGCTCTTCGCGCGGAACCTCTCAGAAGATAACCCCTTGTTATCCACAACCCTCTACAAGCTGCTTGGCCTCAGCGTCATTTTGACCAAGCAACTCATCAAAGCACGAAAGCTTCGAAAACTGGACCCCACGCGCCAAACTAAGAGCTTGGACTTGTATTTCCACATCCTCTGGCTCGCGCGCGAGGGCATGATGCTCACAGAAGGATATATCCTACAAATGGTTGGCGGAATGGGAGAGCTGCGCGTCCTGGCGAATAAGGTTCGAGCAGGATTTCTGCACATCTTTGTGCTCTTCCATAATTCGCCGTCTGTCACTGTCGCGAGCCCAGTAGCAAGGCAGATAAGTACACCGCCAGGTTTAGTCGCACCACGTGGCAACTCAGGGTGGCCACCAGGAGGAGACAAAAAAGGGAAGGCACCACAAGGGTTAGGTCTCGATGCGCCCAGTCCGCCAGAATCTCGATCGAGTTCGGTCCAACCTTCCCACCCCCTAGAGCAAGGCCAATGGCCTCTCCCTTCCTCCACCACCACCACAAACGAGCACAACCCAACACTTGACCCTATCACCGATGCCCACCGCCATGTCTCAGCTCACGAACCGCCGGGCAACTTCATAATCTCAACCCAAAATTTCATCCCTGCTTGTCAAGAAGCGTTCCAATCCACATCCGCGCTCGCTACACAGCTCCTCTGGGGCTCCCACCCTATTTTATTGTCTGTGAAAACGGAACACTGTGCGTTTTTGTATGATTGCTGTAAAGATTATGAAGGCTCCAGGCGGTTGGCGCGAGAGACGATTAGGGAGGTGTATGAGAGCCCCGAGGGGATGGATGATGAGATGTTTCGCGACTCCGCGGAGCTCGTTGGGGTGTTGGGACGTATGTGTAGGAGGGGATTGGGAAATCAGGGGAGACGGAGGAGTGAAACGAGGGACGCTAGTGGGACGGGGAGTGAAAGGACTGTGAGGCAGTTGAGGAAGGCGACGCCACCGATGGGTGTTGCTGAGGACCTGAGAGGTGCGGCGGGTTTGGGTGCTAATGATGATGCGCGGCACGAACAAGCGTATCAGTCATTAGGCCAGGGAGTGGCGCAGCCACAATCATATACACCCTCTACACCGCCGAGAGAGCGCAAAACCAAACCTTACACCCTAAGCCAGGACTCAGGAATAGGCCGCAACAAACCACAACATCAGCCCTTTCATGGACCAGAGGTTATCGAGGAGACACCACCCAACACGCCACCTAAAGACAACGCTCCAACTGTGTCACCTGTGCCTGCAAAGGCTGTATCAAGAAAAAATTCCCTGACGCCCGAACCATTGCGTACAGCGCCTAAGTCTTATCAAAACCTCGGAGCCGTGCTCGGCACACCTCCGTCTGGATCACCGCCGAGGCAGTTTATGGACGCAAGTCATGGGAGCTTTACTCCCACAGGGAATGATATGGGTCTGAGTACTCCTCCAAGGCAACACGCCCAGCGGACTTATACGCCACCGATGGTGTATAATGAGGCTGCGATAGAAAAGTTGAGGAATTCGCCGGCTGTGACGGGTGTGGGTATGGACAACCCTTTCTGAATCTCGCGCAATAGGAGGGCAGCTATACATGAGGAGGGGAGGTAAATTGGCCGCCTGAGGATTACTATGGCATGCTATACAGAGAGAGTGGCGCCGAGCAAGTTATTGAGGATACCAACGCACAATACGATTGGATGAGGAATGCGAGGTGGGCGATAAGTGAGATTACGATGAGCGTCGGAGGGAGTGACAACGGATATGGGATGAAAGACTAGCGATGAGGCATGAGGCAACATAAGAGCAACAACGATGGATACGAGATATGACAGACGAGTTATGAACGACGAGACACGACTGACACGGGAGTTGAGACACGAGATACGAGATATGAGAACGACAGACAAGCGCTTACCAGCGGAGCTACTGCGTTGCGCAAGGCGTTCTGCTTTCTGAATTACTGCACTGCATTAGACTGCTTTTCGATTTGCGAATACCCTTCTTGTATTTGGCCTCAATCTAGCGAGGCATTATTTACTTCGAGGACGAGGATGGACGATGTTACGAGATATGATTGGTGGACTACGAGATATGTAGGAGGCATGACGAGTGTAGATAGGCGAAGAATCGTGCGAAATCAACTAGTTTTGTTGTGCTTGCATTATGACTTTCTAGTCCTCCATTATATATTCCTACAGCTCCGTTTTATGTGCTGTCCGTTCCCATCTCTGGTCTCTTATTTTCTTCAAGCTAATTGTGCTGATGAATGGCTATGACTCGTCTCTGAATCGCTGTCTCACCTAAAACGTGTTAGCAGTGGTCACGTCGCAGTAATATCGTACTTACCACATACCATCAAAGCCCTTCTTTAGCTTCCCTCCCGTCACGCTTAACAGCCAGCTGGACCATTGTGTACGATAGTGGTTCAGGAGTCTGGCGGTGGAAATCGAGAGTTCGTTGAGAACTCGGTCTCTTGGGTTGAGGAGTCCTTCAAGGGCTTGAGCCAACTGGTTTGACATCGCTGTTGTCGAACGATTTCTTTTAAATTTAATGCCCTTCGCGGTATATGGACGCCGGCAAGAAATCGGTTGGCACGAAGGCGGTAGAAATGCTTCAATTTCGTGTACTTATGCAGTCGTCATGGACGTGGCGCGGAGTCAAGAGCGCATTGACTGCTGGAAGGGCGTGTGATTATGAAACGATGCTGATGAGTCTAGGATGTGCATAGAAAGCGCTATCCTCTCTCTGCCTTTCTCGTGGTAGTGCTCTTACTCGGGTGTTCTGGAGAAATGCGCTCCTAGTACTGTGTCGTGTTCTTGCTGGCGCCTCACAAATTATGGACGTGGAGAGCTCACAGTACGGTTTCGCTGTCTCGGCGTCGCGAAGCTCAGCCGCGTCACTTGCGCGAAGTCGTGGTTGATAGTCCGTACCTAACGTGAAGGGCCACCCAGGGGAACTTTTCGTTGCCGAGACGATAAACGGAGAGGCGTGCTTTTCCCACGGCGGATATTTGGAAGACGCCAGGACACCCATTAGAAGCGACGGGACATCACAACACCTCCATACATCATAACATCTCAATACCTCAGCATGAAACACTACTACCTCACTCCATAACACGGTTGTACATATCTCCTCACATCAAGTATTTTATACAAGTAAGCGCTCATTCAATCTACCCACCACCGTAAGCAACCTCTCCTTCACGCCTCCACCATGTCACCAAGCGCGCACAACAAGCCAACGTCTTCAATCAATAGCCCCAAAATGCCAATTACTCCACAGATGTTGGAGCGCTTCCAGGTCAACACACACTCTCTTCTCGCCAGGGGAGGACAAAGTAAGCTACACGTCCCCTTACTCTTCGTCTCCTTTCTGACATGGTATCAGCCGTATCAGCCCGGAATAATATCCCTCCCAGAAGGCCAGCGGTGGCAGTCGCTCCTGCATACAGACCCTGGTACTATCGCAGCGATCAAATCTGGCCAGCACATCTGCCACGCAACCTGCTGCTCGCCGAGAATCAGCTCGGCAGCCTGAACAGCATCCAGAATGCTCTTGCGACATCCCACGTACTGGGCCTCATTCGCGAGCGTGACGTCCTCACCAGCAGGTGCTTCTACGTTAGCGGCGAAGTATACTTCGAGCTTGCTACTAACGGGTACCGCGTGTTGATGCATTTGCGCCGTTTAACGCTTGGACTACATCAAGCATTGGGCCCAAAGTGGGATGACCGCAGACGGAGATTGGCCACGAGGGCTCTGAAGCTGGCGCGCCATTTGATGAAGTAGAGAAGAGTCAGCGAATATAGGAGAAGGAATGGGAACTTCGACGATGCGGAGAATATTCTCATTGGCTTCATCAATCTGCTGGACCACTCCAGATGCCATAACACCTTGTTTTGAGCCACGAGAGATGAACTTGAACAGGCACACTGGAATAACTGGGTGGAGATGAATAGACATACGAACGACGTCTCTCGCATACACTCGGTCGAACTCTAATAACCCCCAGGAAGCTCTCCCTGGAATCGCCGCTTGTTTCTACCAGAGAACCACAGATAAATAGCTTATGTTTCTTGCAATCAAATCTGAAAGACTTATTCTCTGGAATGCGACTGCGAGCTTCGCATCACTGTGTCTTTGTGCCTTTGTGCCTTTGTGCCTTTGTGCCTTTGTATCCACTGGACACAACTTCGGCTCACTCGAGGCGCGCACAACACCACTGCGTAGATAACTAATTCTTTACAGGTCTCAGGTCGCCACCACTTGTGATGACGAGATATTACACTCACGCTGGCGTTCTAGCCTTGGGTATCAGCACTTGTAAGTGCCCGCGCCGCCATCAAATCCCTTGGCTAATACAACACCAGCATCTCTTTCCACCACTGAATTGACCCAGCACCCTCAGCGCGGCTTCATATATCTCTGCGCGACAGCGAGCACAGCTTACAACGCAACCCTCATCCGCGCACAGTAATAGCCCCCCACTCCCCACTCGACCTTACACAGCTCTCATCCGCACAAATACGTTCCCTGAACGCCATGCAGCTCGGCGCAGCCATCCAAATCGTCCCCGACGCCATCCGTCACCGCTTAGAAATTTCCTGCGGAGCGTCCACAGGCTATCCAGGAAATAATTTTCGAGATTTCATATTCGTACGTTTCTGGGAAGCTGATCGGACATGCTACGCCGGAGGAGAGGGATACGATGATAGCGCTGAGAGGGAGCCTAGGCTTTCGAGGATGGGAAGGCGATAAGGCTGATAAGAGGTGCGAGGGCGACTGTGAAGGTGAGATGGGAGGAGGTTGAGAAACGGAGGGCCGGGGATTGGGATGATGTGGAGGAGGTGAAAAAGGTGATTGATGGGTTTCGGTGGCTTTGTGAGTTGGGCTGCGCCAGGGAAGCTGAGGCTATGATGGGAGGGTATGTTGAGTGAGTAGAGCTTGGGCCGGAACAATGCTTACTTTTGGTAGATATCTTTGTCGTCCTTCGAGAGGGGTGTCTTCGAGCTCGTAGTGCCTCTATCAAAATGGCAAGAGCGAGAGCCGCGGAAGCACCACCGAAGCATCAGGTGATCGTAGTAGTTCATCTTAACAATTTCCATCTTTTCAATCGGATAGCAGCTGCGCAGCTTCGTCAAGCAAAAGTAAACAGCTGGTGCCTCAATTGTGACTGGTTCATAACTCGCCATAACTCGATGGCATGGCGACCAGCTTGATGCACACAGCGCTTCACTGAAGCGAGTTAAGCACATGTCGCATGCTTCCGATGACATACAACATCAACTAATAACATATCATTGGCGAAAAACAAAATAGGGAAGTTTTGCATCGTGGTAAACCAACCGATTGACGAAGTACAAGAGAGTGCCATCACAGGCAGCCCAAAAATGAGAAGAGGCTCACAACTGTGAGTACTGACAAGCCGATTGCTTAGGAGATACACGACAAACCAGCTGACGCCTCTTCTGCGGGATAATGGACTAAAAAGCGTTACTGATGATGAAGGATGGTTGTCCTCCGCTCGAAAGACGTAGTCTTATGGCCTGGCACGTCTCAGAAACCTTGGCACTTGAAATTCCCCGTCCGCGGGAACAACCGTATCTCCCAATCCCGTCACGCCCCCAGGCCCACAACACAAATTTCTTAACCGCAAAATTTCCAAAAAGGTGTTCTTGATCAAGGTGGTCCTTGACCCGCAGATATGCGGCTTCTGTGGATCGAACACAGTGCCTCCAGATGGCTAGCAATGCTCGGTTTCAGGCCTACACATTGCAAGGACAGAAGTTAACTTCAGTCTGGCGCTCTCCCAAGTGAGCTAAAGCCGCTTGGTTTGATGGCTGAACTTGTGTTTTTTACATTATGATGCTGCAATAATAAACAGCAGCTAGAGGAGGCAAAGGAAAGCAAGAGGAAAAAGCATGTGGTGGATATGAAAAGATATTCCAAAACTTCGAAATAGTGGATGTGGTGTTGCTGGGACAAGAAAGGTTCACCACAAAGATTCCAAGGACCATCATTCAAGGAGACCAAACAGCATATAGAGCTTCCGACGGCAAGAAATAGGAGGGTTCGTCAACTTGTGCATCAAGTGATACATTTTTACTGTTCCCGATTGTGTAGTTGGGCACCAAAGTGTGTTGGTTTTTACATATTATTAATTATGTTAGCAAATAGATGCCAAGACAACAGGCAATGTGCCAGAGTGGTTAATGGGTATGACTAGAAATCATATGGTTT
>WCAA01000136.1:0-31440 GCA_010623925.1 Antarctomyces pellizariae | reverse complement strand
CCCTTTTATTTTTTTTTTTCCCTTTTTCACCCCCCCCCCCCCCCCCCCCCCGACTTTTGGTCAGACTCCATCTACTGAATCGCAACTACAGTGGGCGCAAGCATACATAATGTAAAAACATCAAAAACGGGTATTTCAAAAATGGTGGAGTCAACTTATCTATTGATGATGGATGACTACAGTTGAAGGAGGAGGACAACCCTGGTGAAGGTCGTCCTCGCTTAACTCCGACTCAACTGTTTCTCCAGTACATAGCTACTTAGGTAACTAGCGAGTGACTTCCTAACATATATTACTAATGGAGGTTGCCTTAGCAAGGCAAGTATTAAGCATCCTGCAGCCGATATTGGTCTTGGTACCGTGGCTATGGGCCATGGTATGGTTGATAGAGGACTTGGTGTAGTGGAAGTTAGACAAGCAATTGTGTGGTGGACAAAGTACTCCACCGTGCTTGATATTGAGGATTTTGTTTCTACGAAAACCTGCACAGACTGTAGCGCTGAGGTTCAGCTTTTCGTCTCTCAGATTTGGTCTTCAGAAACTCGCGCCCCTATTTTATTGTTACCCATGTGGTAATTATTTCTTTGGTTTGTGATTAGTCTTGTGGACACCTACAAAACAGGAAAAAAATGAAGATAAATCAGGTAGAAAACATGTCTCCAATGTAAGAACAAAATTTTACGTATGCAGTTCTATTTTCAATTTTGCACCCTGAGTCCTTAAAGGTTCCAGCGGTTCCGATAATCACATTTCCACCAGTTAATCCACTCAGTCGGTTTGGTGCTCGAAATTACCGAAATACTTGCTGATTGCAATTACCGGATTTACCTAGGTGAGGTCCTGAATTGAGGTTAACCAGTCGTCGTCTCTCCTGAAAAATCCTAAAGAAATGGCATTCACACTCGACATTTTCTCATCCTACTAGGGAAGTAGAAAATCTCATTGAAAACAACAAAATTCAATTCCTTGTATTGCGCCATACTGGTTAACAAAACAAACAGGACATATTTACATATATATCGTAACAGTTCAAAGAACATCACACACTTTTCCCCACGTTCTCCTCACATTACCCCAATTCGCCCTCGAGGAACTTTTACATCAAATTTGTGGATGGCTAACCTCTGTTTTCAGGAAAATTATTACCAGTAATCGACTCTAGTAAGCTGAAAACAGAAAGAGGGAAACCGTAGACAGTGATCTTACAACTTGTAAAGAAATGCAAACTTTAAGCAGCCCTTCGTTTTACGTCCAGTGATCCTTTGTTGGTTTGACATAACTTTGTTTCTGGTTTTGGCCCAACTATGAGAATACAGTGGGCGGTGGACCATAGACCGTAGATCGAACACCGTAGACCATAGACCGTAGACTGTGGACGTGAATGGTGGACCGCAGGGGATGCACGGCACAAGCACGTAGCATGTAACAGTGTGTGAACTTCCCGAGTAGCTGGGTGACATGCGCCAAAGTGGACCGACCTGGGTTTTGAAAAGAGGCCATGTGGACCAGTGGGAGTGCCTTATGCGACGTGTCGAGACGACGTGCCGGCCGACCTGTAAGGCAAGCGAGAATTCAAAGAAACCCAGGTCTCTGGGTCATAAGCGTAAAACATGACATTGGGAATGGTGATATAATTTGGCACCCGATGGAACGCGCTTCCCTCATCGAAACCTCAAGTTACTTCATACGAAGCCCTCAGGATTCAATACCCGAATACCTTTCAGCACACCTCCCACGTGCTTTTACACCTGCAACGCCGCATCCTTTCGTAAACATACACCCGTAATCCTGCTTCGCCTCACATATCCTCCTTGAACAAGCTTCGTCTCTCCGCACTCGACTCCTTCACCTCCAGACTCTGATTCCCTTTATGACCCTTCAACTCCGCACTTCCAGACCGGGGCGGGCTAATACCCCTCAAACTCGGCTCAACCTTATTCGCATCATCGAAAGGATTCTTACGCGGACTCACACCCCGTGCACCCGGCGTCCCATCACCCTGCTTAATCCCCATCTCCTGGTTATACCTCCGATCCAGGCCCTCCTGCGTCCCACCAACAAACGTCTCCTCCTCCTCCTTCCTCAGCTGCCTTCCCCTCCCATCCTCCATTGCGCTGGCACCATGGTACGCCGTCGTGTTTGGCGATGCGTTGCCTTGCAGCCCAAGCTCCTCTTCATAGTATCCTCCATGTGGTCCATAAGCATCCGCCTCGGTCCCAACCCTCGTATCCCACGCCTCATCCGGATCCAATTGTGCACCTCTCCCTCCCCTTATTCGGCCGGATCTGCCTGCATTGTAGTCATCCAGACTCGCACCTTCATATGCGCCGGCAGCGGAGCGGTTGCGGTTGTATTTGTATGTGCGCCACTTGTCCGAGACCCAGCCGATCAGGCCGCCTGTGCGCGGCTGCACGGAGTAGCGGCGGGTGGTGTTGCTGAAAGGATTATACGAGGCCAATGTTGGTGTTGGAAGGCCCAGGCGACGAGCGCGAAGATGCACGTATACGATCCATCCCGCTGCTGCGATGACGAGGAAGAGGAGGACTACGAGGATGACGGTGCCGAACGATGGCCAACCCATTTTGTCAGTATTTTGTCGGTATTTTGTCGGATGAATGGAAAGAGATGTGATCCTGACGTCTAAGTGCAAGTATGATATGGTGCTGTCGGGGAATGTAGTGGATTGAGTGTGCGATCGATGGAAGTGAATGACTGAAGCCAAGCGCTTTAAGCTGGAGCCTGGTACTGGTTGACACGATTGCTGCTTCGTTGTCTTGAGAGAGTGTTTGTTTTGAGATGCGGTGAACCTTATCCCATCCTGATATCAGAGGAGGAATGGCCTTATTGTCTTTCGGATGCGCTCCAATGTTCTGATTTTATTGTATAAGATGCTTTCACAAGATATTGTTCTACAGTTGCATCAAGTTGAGCTACCCTGCTCACGCTTCTCGTCATTCCAACCAGGTGGAGACACATATATCCGCGCTGAGGGATCCTTCAAGGTTGCCCAAACTTCTTGGCATGAAGACAGCAATCACGAGATGTAACACGGACTGTTGCACATATCATCACCCAGATCACATGTGTCAACAACTTGGTCTAGCTGCTAGCCTCTTTTTCTTCATTATCGTAGGAGTTCGCAACAAACTTTGGTTCTTATTTCATGCTTACAAAGCTTACCGTCTTAGCCGCTCATATTCGATCAGACTAGCCTCCTCCCCCACTTCCACGGCACGGGTGCTATAACGCCGGCCATTTTCCTTTATCTGATCCCCGTCCTGATCATATCAGATCGCGGGATGGGATCAGATAAAGCAGAGAAAGCATCACCAGGCCACCCCCATATGCGCGTCACTGCGACCAGCGATGATATATACATAGACCGCTGCTTAGAATAATGTGACAACACCAAAACATATTTGAGACAACCTCGCCGCGTAGAGTGATAGTTCCATCTTACACAACATACGCACTCATACATCGGTCAGGATCGGCTAAGGCACCAGCAATAAACCCTCTTTTTTCCTGTTCGCAGTTCCCAGCCCTGCTCCCCCACCCTGATACATCCACGCTATACGCTTTACCTCGCTCAAGTGGTGTTTCTCGGCGCATCCTTCACTGCAGCGGGTCCGTATTCCCATGCCACATATCTAGCCGCATATGAGCTCTCGGAGATCCTCGACTTCCACAGGCCACACCGCTGCAAATAATGCCGCCAACAGGTCGAGCCAAGACGACGAACAATCATATTCTCTCGACACCCTCTCTCACGACAATCCCTTGACAAGCATTGGCGAGGACGCGGGCAACGACATACACACGTCTGCATCCGCATCAGGGTCTTCGTCGCCGGACGATGTCGCACAACATACACAGGTACTAAAAGCACCAGAGAGACGAAAAGGCCTCAAACCACGAATGTCGAAAACACCACTGCTGCTGCGGACGAGTCCCGGCATGGGCTCAGAATCCTATGGGGCAGTACCCATAAACTCAACATGTGCGGGCGACGACGAACTACTTGATGATAAGAACGGATCGGATGATAAGACGGAAGGCTCTGCCAGAAGCTCAAAGCTAAAACATGCGCTTAGCTTCTCACGAAGGAGGCGGCAAAGACGAAATAACGACACTGATGACGATACCATAGATGATGACAGCATACGACTTACGAAATCAACCTCCAGGCGAAGGAGGAGCATATCAATGGCGAGGAGCTCGGTTACACTGGAGGGCTCAGAGGCAGCCGTCGGGCTGAGCAGCAGATACAGCTTAGGCGGACTCCCAATCTCGCCAACCGACTCTGATGCCTCAAGAGACGAGGACAGCGACGGCGATGATGTGATAGACGTGGAGTACGATGAAGAGGATCCTCCGGATAACTCGAGATATGCACAAGTTCGAGCATCTGTGTCAGCGCTGGACGACTTGACACTTTCAATCAATACGCCGCGAATGTGGATATGCTCAATGATATTCGCAATCCTTGGCTCATCCACCAACTTGTTTTTCTCGCTTCGATATCCCAGCGTGTCCATCACTCCTGTGATTGCCTTGCTCCTGGTCCATCCGCTAGGCCTCGCTTGGGACAAGATCCTCACGCGCAGCGACGATCCGGAAGAGACGTTCATCCATGGGCAGAAGTGTTACGAAAAGACTCCCGAGTCGTCGCCAGAAGCTGTGACGGACGGCGGCCTTCAGGCTGCGAAGTCTATCCTGGCGTCGAAGGATCCCTGGAGGCGCCGGTTCCGACTATGGCTTGCTCAAGGTAGCTGGAACGAGAAAGAGCACAGCTGCGTTTACATCGCGAGTAACGTCTCCTTCGGCTTCGCCTTCGCGACAGATGTTATCGTCGAGCAAACACACTTTTATAAGCAAGAAGTCACTATCACCTATCAAATACTGCTCATCCTTTCCACTCAGATCATCGGATATGCCTTTGCTGGCCTCAGCAGGCGCTTTCTTGTGCGTCCTGGCGGAATGATCTGGCCAAGTACGCTCATGTCAGCAGCGATGTTCAACACACTGCACAAGGACGAGAACAGGCCAGCCAATGGCTGGACGATGACACGCTGGAAGTTCTTCTTCATTGTGTGGCTAGGCGCCTTTGGGTTTTACTTCCTGCCAGGACTTCTCTTTCCTGCGCTGTCATACTTCAGCGTGATTACTTGGGTTTGGCCGAAGAATGTGGTCGTAGCCAACCTGTTTGGAGTAACATCAGGACTCGGACTATTTCCAGTTACTTTCGACTGGGCGCAGATTGCCTACATTGGTTCGCCATTGACGACACCATTCTGGGCTGCTATGAACGTTGTCGGCGGTCTCGTCATCGTGATGTGGATCATTGCGCCTATCATGTATTACACGAACACCTTCTATGGAGCGTATATGCCTATCTTGTCGACTGCGGTCTTCGATAACACCGGCAAGATTTACGACGTTGCCAAGATTTTGACGCCAGAATTCTTGTTCGACAAAGAAGCTTACAAGGAGTACAGTCGTGTCTTTCTTCCCATTACGTATGTACTTAGTTATGGTTTGCAATTTGCGGCAGTGGCATCTATATTGACGCACACTGGGTTCTGGCATGGTCCAGACATCTGGAAGCAATGGAAGAACTCATGGAAAGATGCCAGATCAGATAAGAAAACAGGCTATGAGCCTATCCCGAGTGCAAGGCATACTGCACCTGGCAGGCCGATGAATAATATTGACAGATCCGAGGCCCATATTGATAGTCTTATGACCGAGGATGATGTGCACAATCGCCTTATGAGGAGGTATAGAGATGCGCCTATGTGGTGGTACCTTCTCACCGCTATCTCTATGACAGCTATCGGCATATTTGTCGTCGAGTAGTACGTTTCCCGCCTTCTCTCCTACTTTGCATCTGTTGTCTTTAGCGGCCATTGCCATAGATCTCGGTTATGCACAATTCATTCTGCACCTTCAGAACTAACAGCTATTCAGCTACCCGGTCCACCTCCCCTGGTACGGACTCCTCCTCGCCCTGGGCATCTGCGGTCTCCTCTTTATCCCCATCGGCATCGTAACCGCCATCACCAACCAAAACTCCTCCATCTACCTGATCTGCCAGCTCGCTGCCGGCGCCTTGTTTCCCGGCCGGCCAGTCGCAAACATGGTCTTCGTCACTTACGGCTACATCTCGTCCGCACAAGGCATAAAGTTCTCCTCCGACCTCAAGCTAGGCCACTACATGAAAATCCCACCCCGTATTCTGTTTTCGGTCCAGATGGGTGCCACGCTTGTGAGCAGCTTGACGCAGATCGGCGTCCTAAACTGGATGTTTGCTAATGTGCCGCGGATCTGTACGCCCGAGGCTGTGAATGGGTTCTCCTGCCCACTGGCACGCGTGCACTTCAACGGGTCGATTTTATGGGGTGTTGTCGGCCCCGGAGAGTTCTTTGGAGTGAATGGGACGTATAGACCGCTCATGTGGTGTTTCCTCTTTGGCTTCTTGGCCCCGATCCCTCTCTGGTGGTACGCTAAGTCCCGGAGCAACGCGGCTGCGAAAATCATTAGAAAGATTAACCTGCCTGTCCTCTTCGGCTCGTTGTCTTGGATCCCTCCTGCGACTGGACTGAACTTTAGTGTCTGGGCGCTGGTGTGCTACATCTTTAACTACCAGGTTAAGCGCAGGGCTGGGGCATGGTGGGCAAAGTATACTATGACGCTGTCCGCGGCGTTGGATAGTGGATTGGCGATTGGACTGGTGGTTATCTTCTTTGGGTTTGTGTATCCAGGGTTGATGAAGGGGTTCCACTGGTGGGGGACCGAGGTGTATAAGCAGGGGTGTGATTGGCATGCTTGTAGTTATATGAATGTGCCGGATGGAGAGCATTTTGGTCCGGATTCGTGGTAGAGGTGGATGAGAAAGGATCTCTTGAAGAGGGAGGGAGATGGCCTGAGGGATGCATGGTTGGAGGATCGCATTGAGAAGAGTTTCGACGGGGAGAAGGAGATGGATGGGAAAGAAAGAGGAGGTTATAGTTATGCGTTATGAGCACACATAAGCTCGAGAGAGGCTATGGAATTGAGTTTTGGAGTTTTATTTGGTGGGGAGGTAGTAACGCCCAAGGCGTTTACCAGCGTCATATGAAGAATTTATACGATACTCAGTCTCTTATCATGTTTGCGAATGCTTGTGCCTGTTTACCTGATGCTGCTCTTGTTGGCTATGTCGTACTCGAGTCTGCGCACTTGCTTGCCCGTTCCCATTGGTCCGGAATCCCAACTGCACCCCTTGTCGCCTTGTCGCCTTGTCGTTCTGCATGTTGGCGGCCAACATCGCATTCTTCGCAAGGGAGTGTATCGTGGGTTTTCGTTGATATGTTTGACAATTTATAGTTTGTCTCTTTGTTCTCAAACAATGTTTTTGATGTTAAAGTCGGTGTTAGGCAACTCGTGAGAGTTGAGTGATGGACTTCGCGACATAGTGCAGGATAGCAAACTGGTGGTCCTCAGCATGCGGAGACACGATGCATGTTTACCCTGTTGGTCGAGGTCGAAGGCTTTTATTCTAGGGTCGTGCATGTTTACCTGTTGGTCGAGATTGAAGGCTTCTAAGGGTCGTACATGTTGGGTGTCGTGGTGATGTATCACGGTGTCAAGCCCCGCGGCGTCCAACTTGCTGTGGGGAAAGCAATTATGGTCTAGCTATCGAAGTCAATGCCATATTTGCTACAAAGTCTGTATCTACATAACTTTAAGCAAATAGTATTAATCGCTTAGCAAAATGATAATACTGGCCACAAGAGAAGTCGCAAAATGCCCATCGTACCGCGACGAAAGAGCCTTATAAACAATTTAACCCCCTTTCTCCCATCTGGGCGCAAATCGCAACAGGAATGAAGAAGAGGTTGCAAAGGATGTGAAAAACCGATATCAAGGTTTCGCCAAACTCGAAATAGAAGTCATGGATGAGGATATGATGCTACGCTTATTTGACTCGGACGACGACAAGTGGGCAAAACACTTTCTCGCAGCTGGTTTACATGCTTCGAAAGCGATGCTCTGGTGTACTACAAGCACGTCGCTGCAAAGCGGATGTGAGACTTGCGAGTTGACTGGGGAGGATGGGGAGAGGGAATTAGGAGTATGAGAGCACGATATGCGGCTGGTGAGGAGGTTATTTCTGAGTCGCCAAATATGGACAGGAGGGGAGTATGCAAGCGATGTTATCAAGGCGCATAGGGATGGAGTGAGGAGTTGGATTGGTATCGGCCTGCTGTCCAGCTGTCGGATGAGATTTATCCATACCGCATCCGCGCAGTCTCCAAGAGCGCGCTGAAGAGACAGAAAGAGTAAACAAGGGAATATGAGGAGTTGAGAGAGCGGAGGCGAGCGCAGAACGGACCGGGAGAAAGCAAAATGCGCCGGGTGTGAGACCACTGGTCGAGCCACCTATGTTTGGTCCACCTATGTTTGGTGAATAGTTTTTGTTTCATCTGCCGTCTGATGAGCGAGCCATGGCGCTTTTTCCCAATGATCAATGAAAGAAATTTTTGGTTAAAAATTTGCAGGGCGGGCTACAAATGCTGACAGGGTATAAGTTGTACTGGGCACGGATGATGGCCATAGCGATGATGTTGCCCATCCTGATGAGAAGGATTTTCGATCAAAAGTTCAGAAGGACCGACCAATTAAGAGGGTGCGGCGGAAGAGAGGAGGAGCCGACAACACGGAGAGTCAACCACTTAATAAGCTCCCTATCAGTTCTCCAAAGAACGAGGAAGTTGTTGAGTCACGATTCAAATTCTATAAATCACTGAAGCTCGAAACAGCAAGATGTATCGTGGTAATGTACATGGAATGGCGAGATCTCCTAGACTCGGCGACACTACATGGGCAACTCTAGTATTACCATCTAAGTCAAGATGGCGGAACAGAGAAGATCGAAAGATTGGCGAACGAAGTCGGCATCTCAGCAGCTTGGGGTGAAGAGGTTTTGGATAAGTACAAGGAGAGAATCAAAGACGCCGAACGTCAAGGAGCGAAGGACGCCAGATCTTCGAGGAGGAAACAAGCGTGCCGTTCTTTACAGCTCACACCTAGGATACGCAGATGCGAGATCAACAACCGGAGGCAATGAAAACATCAACGATGTATTGGTATCCGGATGAAGATTGTGGTTCACCTCGCACTCAGCTTGACCCTGCATCGGCTCATTTGAGTTTGATATTGATGGACTCCAACCAGACATAGTTCTTCAATCAATATACTCTTCGTTCTCACTTGTTGCCGAAATAGTGGTCTGCATAATAAGCACTTTCTCGCATCTTTTTTTTATATTTTTGACAAGCACAGCTAAGCTCGCTAACTATACTACTTAAAAAATGAAGCAATAAATTCAGCAGCGTATATGTTCTTTTAAATCCTCCTTCAGATTCGCTGAATTCGCCCACAACAGGCAATAGCACTTTTGTAAAGGAATAACTCACGCTCTTCTCATCGCACTTGCGAAGCTTCTTATCAACGCAACCATCCCCATAGAAATGTATATTTGTGACTACGCGGCCTCCCTCCGCGCCAGAATCCAATCTTCTTCTAATCCCGAAGAATTTAGACGAACGATGTTGAATCTCATCTCTGCCGGCCGGCTCACTGACACTTTTGTTTACATTATTATTTTCATCCTCATCCTGTGCGAGGGCAACGACCAGAATGACATTTGTCATTTCATCGGCCGTGTGTGCTCCGGGTGCATATTCCGGGGCCAACAATGGTTGTTATTGGGCTGACTCGATATCCCTGGTCCTTTCATAGTTCTGGGCGTCGTTGCCAGTTGGGGTACCGTCTCTCTCCGCCTTCTCAAAGGTAGATTCCGGGGTCATGCTGGTGTACTGCGCAAACATATTGTGCTGCAGGTCACCCGCACCCTGGTTCTTCGCTCTGCGTCGGAAGAATATGCGCTTTGCCCATTTCCACAACTCAATTCCACCAACGAAGAGGATTGACTCAACGAAGACCACACCCCATTCCCAGGAGATACCGGTGTGCTTGAACACTACGTGGTTGATGACTGGGATGTAGAGAGTTGGGAAGATGGTAATGAAACCAGCAAGGATGGACCAGAAGAGGAACTTGTTGCGCCAGACATCATGCATCCACTGAGTGAAGTACAGCTTGGAATTTGGCTGCATGCGGAAAAAGGATCTACGCATGCTGACCATCTCCCACGCGAGGAAGAGAGCGAACCATGTGAGGCAAACGAAGGTAGTGGCGCGAGCTCTGAAAACCCCATCGCAAGCCTCAGAATAGGAGTCGTTGCAGCCACTTCCAAGATCTCCATCGCCGAAGCCGAAGAGAACGACAGAAAAGGATGCAAGGCAGAGCGCTGCCATCCAAAGACCGTAAACAAGCATGTCCACCATGACCTCGAGAGTGAAAATTCCAGTCTTGAGAGACTGCGGTTGGCGTTGCATAATATCTGGAGCAGCGATCTCGACACCGAGACCCATATCTGGCATACCGGATGTGATGATGATGACCCACAAAATCTCAACCGGTGCGAGAGGGAAGACGGAAAGGCCAGACGCATCCTTGAAGGCGAGACCAATAAGCAAGGTACAAGCCTGGGCGATGTTCTCCGCCAAAAGATGGAGAACGAACTTCTGAATATTGTCGAACATGCGTCTACCCTCCTCAACGGCGTTCAGGATGGAAGCGAAGTTGTCATCAGTGAGGATAATATCCGAGGCGTCCTTAGCGACATCGGAGCCAGCTTGACCCATAGCAATACCGACATCAGCACGTTTGAGAGATGGCGAATCGTTGACACCATCACCGGTCATGGCAGCGAAACAGTTGCGACGATGCAAGGCTTCGATCATGCGAACCTTGGTGTTTGGCGAGCAGCGAGCGATAACGAGTGGCAAAACCGGAAGGGCATCGATTTCATCGTCAGAGAGCTTGTCGAAGTTGCCAGCGGTCATAACCATGGAGTCGCAGACATCCTTGGCGAAACTCTCCATGTTCTTTGGCAAGATACCGACCTGAAGCGCAATTGCTCTGGCAGTACCGGGATGATCACCAGTCAACATGTGGACGGCAATACCAGCGCTATGACAGGCACGAACGGCACCAGCAGACTCTGAGCGTGGTGGATCGTATAGACCGATAAGACCACGGAAGGTCAAGTTCTCTTCAATCGTGGCGCGGTCGATTTTAGCATCACCGTCGTGCTTCACAGTGTATTCCTTGCTGGCAAGGGCGAGAACACGAAGACCCTGCTTGGCGAGAGCCTCCATATTAGCAAGAATTGCGTCGCGGTGCTCTGGGGTCATGTCGATAATGTCCGCATCAGCTTCCCAGTGAATTTGTGTGCAGCTGGTCAGAACGCGCTCGACAGCACCTTTGGTGAAAACCATGGAGTGGCCATCCTTGTGCTCGAAGATAACAGACATCTTCTTAACATCGGAATCGAATGGAAATTCGGCGGTTTGGGACCACTGTGGCTCATCACCTTGAGTGAAGCGATCGCGGTTCCAGTCAAAACGAGATGCAAAGACTTGAATGGCAATCTCAGTTGGATCACCACGAGCTTTCCAGGTGTCTTCAGAATAGTAAACGCGGGCCAAGTTAGCAAGCGAAGCAACATTGAGAAAGGCGGTGAGATGGTCGTTGCCCTCAAGCAACTGGTCGACTGGCTGAACCTTTTCATGGTCTTCGTGAGCTGGCGCCTTGGAAGGAGCATAGGTGCTGTGGCTAAGGTGACCGATAGATGGGTCAACCGGGTTGTCCGAGGTTCCAACAGAGTAAGTACCCATCGCTGGAATCCAGGCCTTCTTGGTGACCATCTTACCCTGGGTAAGGGTACCAGTCTTGTCGGAGCAGATGTCGGTGACGGCGCCGAGAGCCTCGAGAGAGTCCAACTTGCGAACGACGACGTTACGCTTAACCATTTGCTTGGTACCGGCAGCCATCGTAATCGTTAGGACAACAACCAAAGAGGCTGGAATCATGGAAAGTCCAGTCGCGACGGCATAGATAATGACTTCGGTCTTGTTCGAGAACTTGTTGGCAGCCATGACGATGATAGCGCAAACGACTGCAGTACCGAAGAGGAGAATAGCAAGCTTAGAGAGCTTTTTCTGGAGCGGAGTGCCAACAGTGGTTCCCAAGAACTTGCCGACGAAATCACCAACAGTAAGACCCCATGCCTCGACATATCTGTGCGGCTTGACCTTTCCGTCCTTGCTGACCTTCGGAGAACGAGTTCTCTTCTCGGTGCCACGAAGTGCCAGAGCAATTGCTCCAATCTCAGTCTTCATGCCAGTAGCATAAATAATACCGGTAGCGCGTCCCTTGGTAACAGTGGACGAACTGTAGGCGACGTTGAGACGATCACCAGGCCCAGTGTCCGCATCGAAGATTGCCTTGTGATCTTTCGCAACAGGGAGAGATTCGCCGGTCAAGAGAGCCTCGTCCGTCTCGAAGTTCATAGCGTCGATCAAGCTTTGGTCCGACGTTAGCAGCTATCGCAATGGTCAACAGGGGGGGTATTATAAACATACCGGACATCAGCTGGGACAGTATCACCAGTTTTAAGCTCAACCTTATCACCAGGAACCAAATCGGCTGTAGGGATGGTTTCGCTTTTGCCGTCGCGAACGACGACAGCACTGGGAGAGGAAAGAGAGCGAAGGGAGTTCATCGTCTTCTCAGCAGAGAACTCCTGGAAGAAACCGACAATAACATTGATACCGATGACGGCGGCAATGACACCACCCTCAATCCAAGATTTAATACCGAACGAGACCGCCATTGCGATCACGAGCACCTAGAGGAAAAGATCAGACTGCTGTTCACCTAAAACGGGGATGTGGATCTCATAACTAGAATCATGCCGTTGGCAACCTGGTGAGCCAGGATTTTAAGAGGCTGAACGCCTGGACCGTCGTCGAGCTCATTGCGCCCATATTGCCCTGCGCGGCTCGCGGCCTCCGAGGTGTGAAGACCATCGTCGAGGTTTGTACCAAGCTGCTGGCGAATCTCGTCCACCGAGAGAGCGTGTGCCTGGAGCGCATCTGGTACCTCGTTTGGCGCGCCTTTCTTTGAATTATCCGCCGCCATTTTGCACTTCTCGCACTGACAAGCACTTCGTAGTGAGGACGACGACTATTCAGGTTGCGCAGCAATGGGATGCAACTTTGACCTTGATGAAGAATTTCAGATAGTCAAAAAAAAAAAAAGACACATCAAGTGGGCATGCGAAAGGCTATATAGATAAGACCCTAGCCAGTGGTTGTGTCTGCCCCACAATATGTGTCGCTAAGAGATAGCAAGTGTCTGGAGTATGTGCAAGTCACAATCTGAGGGTGGAACCTTTCTGGATGTGACCCCTCTGGATGTTCCGCTGGCGCTACCAATTGCAGTATTATTGAAATTGGCAAAGGCTTGGCCGCGAGGGTCCTGTGAGGCGTCATCGTCACCAAAATGTTGCGACACAGCATAAACGTGGTAAGCAAGATTCTCGTCGGGGGGCAAAACCCTCTGAAAAAGTATGGAGATAAGTGGAGAGAGGTACCAAGCCAAGGGTCCGCCAAGCAACTAGCATGACGGTGTGCCCAAAGCCGCCTTCACATTGGTTGATCTGATCACGGCGAAGACGGCGCATCGCCGCCGTCATGTCGGTTGTCGTCAGTCATTGAGGGGTCCAAGGAATTTAGCGGGTTGTTCCCGACTGTCATGGGTTCCTGCCCGAAGTCGAGAGTTTGCGAGTATCGTTCTTTCCACAGAAAACATCAGTTCAATTTCAAAATACGAAACAGCTTGGGTGATAAAAGATCCACTTCCCTACACACGCGGCAGTATTCGAAGAATCCAGGCACCATTTTGTTGGGGCCACTCTTTCTTTCACATCTCGAAGCTTCACTTGTATGGAGCCTTTTGTCCCCGTGCTTTTCTTGTAAAGCGCCGTTCAGGAATGGGGCGGAAATTGAAGGGACATACAATAGTCCAGAGGACTATGCCATAGTATCGGCCATATAGTATCGGCCATATAGTATCGGCCATAGTACCTGCCGGCTGCAGTCTTGTCGGAGTTGTCGTAAGATACCCTTATCATCTTCGTTTCTGGCACAAAAAGTCGTGAGAACGAAAACGTAAGTATTTTCTTGAGGAGGATCATTGTCCTAGTGTAGTTGGTTGGGAGTTGTTGGCTGCCGCTTGCCGCTTGCCGCTGTGAATGGCCCAATTGGCTGGCCTATCGTAGGAAGAAACTCTCCAATGCACCTCCGACCCGTTCATGCTTCCAATCGACGCTTCCAATCGACGCTTCCAATCAATGCTTCCATGGTTTTACCTATGCCCGTTTGGGAAGAATTGATGATGCCCGATGCCCGTAGCTGTGCCAATTCTCAAGCTGCCAAGGAAGGAAGTCTTGCCGCCCGCAGAAATCATCGAGAAGCAGCTCCTTGCAATGGCGAGTTCAGAAGAACATCCAACTGACAGAGTTAGAGCCGATGAAGATTTAACTGAAGGTTAATAACTGGTTATTAGACGGTTATAAGTGGACCGGCCAGTGAGAGTTTCTATCAGGGTTATTCAAGATTTCAATGCACTAGCAGCCAGCTACTAACTGAGTCTTGATGTTAAATGGTTTGGTGAGGATACGATCTTGAGGTCAGCGTTCGGCCGAGTATTATTTAACTATAACTAACAAATGGCCAGAGCGAGTAAGTTGAAGTAACTGCTTTGGCAAGCTTACTTAAGTAACGGATGTGGGCCGTAGAGTAAAGTAAGAGTAAGAAAGGTGTCAGGCTAAGAAGGCAACGTAGGCTAAACTTTCCTGTCGCCTTCCTCGCCTAGCAGGATTAGCTCTGGTGGAACCCATTTTTCGATGTCTTGGGATTAATATGCGTTACTTTGAGTAATACTGGGGTTATGAAAAAAGGTGGCCGTTTTGGGTAGAGTGGCGTAATACTCAAGGTTACTCACAGAAACACAGAGTAAGGTGTTACTTATGCCGAACGTTGCTTGAGGTTCAGGTGGGATATTATGAGAAATAACAAGGTTAACCAACTACCAGTAATCGTTGTCTTCAACGGTTCAGGCACAACCGTGCTGAACATTGAATTGTAGTAAACAATGTAAATTGCAAATCAATAGAAGACATATATCCAGAACATGCTCGCTATGGTATGTGCTCCTTATCGTCACTAAATGGTTTCCCTTCGTCATCAAACATTGCAGTATATCTCGTTTGAGCTTCTATAAATATCCCTATCTACAGCTTCGATCCAATCTTGTTCTGGCTAAAGTTCGTCTTGGCTTGACCTTGCGCCTTCGCCTTATCCGCCGGGCTCACCAATGGATCATAATTGCTCAAGCCCAGTGTATCACCTGGAACCGTTGTGATATGGCTGCTAAGGCCCCTGGCATCAACCATACTTGGGTCAAGGTCCTCAATCCTAGCTGCTCCGATTAGGCGCATGTTCATCTCCATCTCATCCTTCAGCAACCTCATTGCACGCTCAACACCTGGTTGTCCATAAGCAGACATGGCGTAGAGGAACGGACGCCCGATGCCGACACCTTTGGCGCCCAAGCAAAGAGCCTTGATGATGTCTGTGGCGCGGCGGACACCTCCGTCGATGTATATCTCGATCTTGTTCTCCCAGCCTCTGAGCTTCAGCGCTGGCATAACCTCGGCCAAAACCTCGATACCGGATCTTGCAAAGTCGAGTTGACGACCTCCATGGTTCGACAAGACGACACCTTGGACTCCCATCTCAACGGCCTTCAAAACATCCTCAACACGCTGGACACCCTTCAACAATATTGGCATCTTGGTGATCGACTGGAACCAGGGGATATCCTTCCAGCTGAGTGCTGGGTCAATGAAACTCGAGATTGCCCTAGCGGCTCCCTGCGAGTTGTCTGTCGCCTCCCCACTCTCGCCTTGGACACTTGAGCCGGCCTCGGTGAACTTTGAGCGCATATCCTTCTCTCTCCTGCCCAGTTGCGGCGCATCGACTGTGATAAACAAGCCCTTGCATCCTCTCTTCTCCGCGTACTGAACGATCTTTTTGGTCACCACTCTATCCTTGTTGACGTAAAGCTGAAGCCATTGGACCTGGTCGCCCTCTGCTGCATCAAGCATCTCGTCAAAAGAGCACGAAGCCAATGTTGGGATCATTTGGATAACATTATGCTTCCTCGCCGCTCTGGTAAATATGACCTCTCCCTCTGGGTTTCCAAGTTTGCCCAACGCCGTAGCCGTAACGTAGAACGGAACATCGACCTTCGTGCCCAACATATTAGTTGAGAAATCGACATGCTCAACATCCACCAAGATCTTAGGACGAAACCAGATCTTGTGGAAAGCAGAGTGGTTCTCGCGCATTGTGATCTCGTCGTCTGCACCGCTGGAGTAGTATCCCCATGCAGTCTTCTTCATGACCCTCCTAGCAACAGCTTCGAAGTCCATCAAATTGTAACACTGCTCCAAGGCTGGCATTTGCGCGACGCGCTCGAGGCGTGCCTCTTCGTCTGGATCGAGCTCTTCGGCTGCCTTTTCGACGGTTGACATGTCTACTACGCCGAGATGCTTTGATTTATCGAGATACTTGTCAAGTGTGTCCTTGGGATGTATTGGATCGTAGATATCAGTGGCATCTTTGCCGGCATACTTGAGAATGATGTTGTATCCACCCGGGTGGTCTGCGGTCAACCGGTTAGCATAAATTCAATTTACTCGACGAGGTTTCGTACTTACCTGGCGCAAATTCTGTCACATCATATGCCTCATAACGAGTTAGTCATGACTACGAATATTTGGCTTCTTACTTACCTTTCCGTGTATTATCACCCACAACGACTCTCCGCTGTTATGCTTTGCGACCTCTTCGCCTGTGAGGACCATAGTGACAGCTTCTGGTATATTCAGGCTTCGTGTGATGGGTTTAAGTGCCGAGATAGATCAAGCTGCTGATATATTGATATAGGTCGCCAAAGGATACAACATATAAGAAAGAATTGATGCACAAGATGTGAAGAATGACCGCGTATATGGCGCGTTGGCCGAGGGTACGACTGACAGACGGAATCCGGGGTCCGTATTGTGGCCTGACGGATGTCAGCGAATTGATTGGTCGAACTGTGCTCTTGATATCTATTATTACTCGTATTCCCTTGACAAAGCTTTTGACAGATAAAAAGTCTGGGCTTAAATGTCACATCCTGAAGGAGACTAATCGATTGGTGTTGCTTTTCTCCTCATCGTCCTCTTTCGTATCAATCGATTAGCTTGATGTGCGTCATGATGCGAGAGGCGGCAAAACTTCGGATAATGTGTAGGCTACCCAATTCGAATTCGTATAGATTATGGCTCCTGTGTCCAGGATATCAAAGCTAAGCCTGAGTATTGTCGCAAAGTACCATCAAGTTTAATTAGGTTAATCTATAATCCATCCTGCAAACTCCTTTTGCCATATCCTCCAGCGCACGAGCACAAAAAGGCAAAACATCTGAGACCGGACGCCATGCTGTTGCCATGAAAGATAACCCCAAAGCTCTCTACATCAAGATACAGCACGAGTTTTGTTGCTTTGCATCCTCTGAGATATGTGTTAGAAACCCTCTTCACTTTCTGCACCAAGAAACGTGTGCACTTACTGTAGAACATTTTGCTCGCCTGACTGAGCTTGTCGCTCTTCTCCACAAGATCCGACATCTTCTCTCCTCTCTGCAACAATGAATCCATCGTGTCAAAGAGGATCGCCTTTGTATCTTCCAGTTCCATCATTGTCCTGGTAAGGTTATCCGCTCGTGGATCCTGCCACGTTTTCATAAAACCTTTGAGCTTCTCGGCATAAGCGTCGAATGTTGGGTTTGCTGTGGTCCAGCGCGAAGATGGGTATTGCTTTGTGAAGTCTTCGAGAGCATCATGGAGCATGCCTGCAGCAGCTTTATCGGGGTAATCTTTGCCACTTATGAGAACTGCAAACAGTCCGTTCTCCTCCATCGCAAGACCGTGAACACGATACTGCCCTGCGGTAGTGTATTAGCGCTGTGTAAAAAAACAAAAGCTGAGGTGTTTATGTAGACTTACCGTCGCGAGTGCCTGGCTTTCCTGCAGCGCCGTGCATGCGCTTTCTGGCACCATGTTCCGCCGCAGCGGTTGAGGCGAAGAGTTCCAGGAACGAAGTTCTATAGATATTTTAGCGCCTGCTATCCCTTGAAGAGCCACGGCTATATAGCACTTACGTATCCGCAGTATTTCTTGCGAAGAAGCCTACGTGTTGGGAGAGCGCCGAGGCCAGCACATGAGGCGGCTTGATTGTGTCTTTAAAGATCGCAGTATACCAGACTTTCTGCTCTTCAGAAACAATTGGAGGAGGCATGATTTCAAGTAGGTTGGGATAGTGTGTAGTTTAGGTGAAGCGCAACAAGAATGGTGGACAACCGCGGTCTGGCTACGACTTATCTTGTGACGTACGGTACGGTTCTGAGCTGACAGCCTTGGCGCGGTTCGCGACGGACCGTGGCCAAGCGATAAGAAGCATGTCCAAGTGAAGTCCACCAATACAACACAAGCAGCAAAAATAAAACTGAATGCAGTTTCTCTTGCAAGCTCATTCTCAACAAGAATAGGCCGCTTGCTTTTGAAACATAACGGCATCCTCAAGTGTTCCCTTTCACGCCTCTCTAACCGTCCTGACGCCACGTGATTCGCCTCCGTCAATAGGCACCAGAGCTGGTTCATATTCTCTACAGCACGACCTACCAATTCACTAGATTCTACCAAGATGGCATCTAATACTGCCAGAGAAGCACAATGGCTTGAGCAGCTTGCATCTATGCGCTCTGCTTTGGCTGAGTTGAATCTGCCGAAGCTCGAAGACAGTCCCGAGAGTGTAGTTGGATTAGACGAGGATTTCGATGACGTATCAGAGTCCCTGAACAGCGGTGACGACGTCTGGGACTTCATCAGTGATACGGAAGCAGACAATTTCAGTGGGGACTATGTCGACAGCACGGAAGCTGTCCAAACCAGTGAGACAGAATATGGACCTCAATGGCTGCAAAGGAAGTGCGGCGAGTTTGCCTCAAGAAAGACCGCGTTCAATGCAGATGATCTGAAGGCTCAGATTCTTGCTGTCTTGTCTCTGAACGATGGCGAGGAGGCGCTGCAGTCTGCGCTCACTGATATCATTGGATATGATGATTTCGACTTTCTCATAGAGCTTGTCTCCCACCGCGAGGAGATTATTATTCCTCAGAAGACGGAGGAGCAAACTGATGGCTTGTTCTCTGGAAAGCTTCTTACTCGTCGCGAGCGCGAAGAGCAACTCAGAAAAAGAGACTATGAGCACAAGCATGCAGAGCTTGGACCAGCACTCGACAGAGACGGTCCTCAGTATCCGCACGTCTACAAAGCGCACTCAGCTGGAAACACGCTGAGCGCTTCTGGCCATAAGTATGGCCTCCCAATGGGGAGCGAGAGACACGAGTATGATCTCTACGAAGAGTATTCCATCCCTGCTGCGAAGGTCGGAACACTTGGCCTTGGTCGTCAGCTCGTACAGGTTTCAGAGATGGACGGTCTCTGCAAGGAGACATTCAAAAAGTACAAGACGCTCAACAGAATGCAGTCTCTTGTTTACCCAGTCGCCTACAAGACCAGCGAGAACATGCTTATTTGTGCGCCAACTGGTGCTGGTAAGACTGATGCTGCTCTGCTCACCATTCTTCACGCAATCGGACAGAACATTTCGCCTAATCCGGCTGAGAATCCGGAAGTGACGCAGTTCGCGGTCAATTATAAGGACTTTAAGATTGTTTACGTGGCACCCATGAAAGCTCTTGCTGCTGAGATCACTGAAAAGTTTGCCAGTCGTCTTGGTTGGCTGGGCATCAAGTGTAGAGAATACACTGGAGATATGCAGCTTACCAAGGCTGAAATTGTGGCGACTCAGATCATCGTCACGACTCCTGAGAAATGGGACGTTGTGACTAGAAAGGGAACTGGTGACACAGAATTGGTGCAGAAAGTCAGGCTCTTGATCATTGATGAGGTTCATATGCTGCACGATGAAAGAGGAGCTGTCATTGAGTCTTTGGTTGCGAGAACTGAGAGACAGGTAGAGAGCACGCAAAGTCTTATCCGCATTGTAGGCCTGAGTGCTACCTTGCCCAATTACATTGATGTTGCCGACTTCTTGAAGGTCAACAGATATGCCGGCTTGTTCTACTTCGATGCCTCGTTTCGTCCTGTTCCGCTTCAGCAGCACTTCATTGGCGTCAAGGGTAAAGCAGGAACCAAGAAGTCCAGGGACAACCTCGATCAAGTCGCCTTTGAGAAGGTCAAGGAGATGCTAGAGCGTGGTCATCAGGTCATGGTCTTTGTTCATACTAGGAAAGACACTTTCAACACGGCCAAGATGCTTTGGGAGAAAGCCATGGACGAAGGATGCACCGACCTCTTTGATCCAAGAGAACATGCTCAGTATGATGCAGCAGCAAGTAGAATAAAGACATCAAAAGCGAGGGAGCTCAGAGAGCTCTTACCAAAAGGGATGGGCATCCATCATGCGGGTATGCAAAGATCTGACAGAAACATGATGGAGTCGCTCTACAGTGACGGTGTACTGAAGGTTTTGTGCTGTACTGCTACACTGGCATGGGGTGTGAACTTGCCAGCCGCTGCTGTTGTTATCAAGGGCACCCAAATCTACAGCGCGGATGCTGGAAAGTTTGTTGATCTTGGGATCCTCGATGTACTTCAGATTTTCGGTCGTGCCGGTCGTCCGCAATTCAGAGAAACTGGTATTGGAATGATCTGTACGACTCACGACAAGCTCCATCACTATCTCACTGCAGTTACGCAGCAACAGCCTATCGAGTCAAGGTTCAGCGCTAAGATGGTGGACAACCTAAACGCTGAGATTGCACTTGGCACTGTGACATCTGTGCCTGAAGCAGTACAATGGCTCGGATACTCCTATTTGTATCAACGTATGAAGGTCTCTCCGATGACATACGGCATTGACTGGTCTGAAATCGCAAATGACCCGACTTTGGTTCAGAGAAGACGCCAGCTTATTATTCAAGCAGCGAGAACTTTACACCAGAGTCAGATGATCATATTCAATGAAATCACGGAGGAGCTTAAGAGCAAAGATGTCGGGCGTATTGCCAGCGAATTCTACTTGCTCCATACCAGTGTGCAGATTTTCAACACCATGATGAGTCCACAGGCAAGCGAGGCAGATGTGCTCAAGATGATCAGTATGTGTGGCGAGTTCGACAACGTTCAGTCGAGAGACAGCGAGTCCGACGAGTTGACATATCTGAAGGAGGCCTACGCTCCATGTGCTGTTGAAGGCGGGATTGATCAGCCACAGAGCAAGACGAACATTCTGCTGCAGTCTTATATCTCGAGAGCTAGAGTGGAGGACTTCGCCTTGTCTAGCGACACTTTTTACATCGCTCAACAGGCTGCTCGTGTTTGCCGTGCGCTCTTTAAGATTGCTCTGAATAGGAGGTGGGGATATCAGTGCTTGGTTATTATGTCCCTCTCGAAGTCTATCGAGAAGCGTATCTGGCCATACCAGCACCCACTGCATCAGTTTGACCTTCCAGTACCGGTGCTCAAGCATCTTGATGACAAGGGAGTCTCTGCATCGATTGAGTCTCTTAGAGATATGGAGCCTGCTGAGATTGGTTCTTTGGTCCATAACCATGGAGCCGGAAGCAAGATTGCGAAGATCCTGGACAACTTTCCGACTCTCTCTGTGGAGTGTGAGATCGCGCCGTTGAACAGAGATGTTCTGAGAATCCATCTCACGCTCACGCCAGACTTCCGCTGGAACGATCGCCACAATGGCACATCCGAGCCATATTACATTTGGGTTGAGAACTCTGAGACATCTGAAATCTATCATCATGAGTTCTTCATTTTGAATAGAAGAAAGATGCACGATGAGCACTATCTTGACTTTACTATTCCCCTGCAGGATCCGCTTCCTACTCAGATCTACGTCCGAGCAGTCTCGGATAGATGGTTAGGAGTCGAGACAGTGACGCCAGTTTCTTTTCAGCACCTCATCCGACCAGATACAGAGAGTAAATACACCGACTTGCTCAACCTCCAGCCACTTCCAATCACCGCTCTCAAGAACCCACTGCTTGAGGAAGTCTACGGCAAGCGTTTCCAGTATTTCAACCCGATGCAGACACAGTTATTCCATTGCCTGTACCATACCGACGCCAATGTCCTACTCGGCTCCCCGACCGGATCTGGAAAGACAGTTGCTTGTGAATTGGCAGTATGGCAGACACTACGCGACAAACCAGGCTCCAAGGTTGTCTACATTGCTCCTATGAAAGCCTTGGTTCGTGAGCGTGTCAAGGATTGGCATCCACGTCTCACAGGTCCACTCGGCTTGAAGCTCGTCGAGTTGACTGGTGATAACACTCCAGACACTCGCACCATTAGAGATGCAGACCTCATTATCACCACTCCCGAGAAATGGGATGGTATCTCCCGTTCCTGGCAGACGAGAGGATACGTTCGCCAAGTTAGCCTTGTAATTATCGACGAGATCCATCTTCTTGGTGGTGACAGGGGACCTATTCTTGAAATCATTGTTTCGCGTATGAACTATATTGCCTCGCAGTCCAAGTCGACAGTCCGCCTTATGGGCATGTCAACGGCTTGTGCTAACGCCATGGACCTCGGCAACTGGTTGGGTGTCAAGGAGGGCTTATTCAACTTCCGCCACTCTGTCAGACCTGTTCCGCTGGAGATTTACATTGATGGCTTCCCAGAAGTGAGAGGCTTCTGCCCTCTCATGCAGACCATGAACCGTCCAACTTTCTTGGCCATCAAAACGCATTCGCCAGACAAGCCAGTTATTGTCTTTGTTGCGTCGCGTAGGCAGACAAGACTTACCGCAAAGGATCTCATCAATCTGTGTGGCCAGGAAGACAATCCAAGACGTTTCGTCAAGATGTCGGAGGATGACCTGCAGCTCAACCTTGCCAGAGTGAAGGACGATGCCTTGAAAGAGGCTCTCAGCTTCGGCATCGGATTGCATCACGCCGGTCTTGTTGAGTCAGATCGTTCTCTCTCGGAAGAGCTGTTCGCAAACAACAAAATCCAGATCCTTGTCGCTACATCCACCCTTGCTTGGGGAGTCAACTTGCCAGCTCATCTTGTTGTGGTAAAGGGCACACAGTTCTTCGACGCCAAGATCGAGGGCTACAAGGACATGGACCTCACGGATGTTCTGCAGATGCTTGGAAGAGCTGGTCGTCCTCAATTCGACACCACAGGCATTGCTCGTATCTTCACTCAGGACTCGAAGAAGGACTTCTACAAGCACTTCTTGCACACCGGTTTCCCTGTAGAGTCGACCTTGCACAAAGTTCTTGACAACCATTTGGGTGCTGAAGTATCTGCTGGAACGATTGCGACGATGCAGGATGCTTTGGACTACCTCACTTGGACCTTCTTCTTCCGCCGTTTACACAAGAATCCATCATACTATGGACTGGAGATCTCGGCAGACGAGCACAACACGATTGCTGCTCAGCAGATGGCCAACGACTACATGATTGAGCTCGTGGAGACGTCACTGAACGATCTTGCGGAGTCAAAGTGTCTCGAGCTGTATCCAAACGGCAACGTTAATCCTACACCTCTCGGAAAGACCATGTCCTACTACTACCTGTCTCATAAGACTATACGTCACCTCGTCACGCATGCGAAGCCGAACGCTTCCTTCGCAGATGTGCTCTTTTGGATGTCGTCGGCCACTGAGTATGACGAGCTGCCAGTCCGACACAACGAAGACCTCATTAATGGCGAGCTTGCAAAGAACTTGCCAATTGATGCCAAGTCATTCGACGGATTGCCACTGTGGGATCCCCATGTGAAATCCTTCCTGTTGCTGCAGGCTCACATGAGTCGGATCGAGCTTCCGCTTTCTGATTATATTGGTGATTCGAACTCTATTCTCGACCAATCTATTCGTATCATTCAAGCCAGCATCGATACGCTTGTGGAGATGGGGTATTTGTCCAGCACTTTGCAGATGATGACCTTACTGCAGTGCATCAAGTCCGCACGCTGGCCAAGCGATAGTCCACTCAGCATCTTGCCAGGCGTCGACATTCTTGGCCTTCCTGAGCAGAACCGAAAGAGCAAAGCACTTCCGATTACCCTACAGGATCTTGCACAACTTCCAGTGAATGAGGTGCAGCGCACTGCTTCCCTTGTTTCGAACACTTCAAGCGTCCGCAATTCCTTCCTCAAGGCTGCTTCAGCACTTCCAAATGTCGATATCAAGATCACGGATATCACTGCCTTGGGACTCACGGTACATCTTTCTCGACGCAACCCGACCGTGAACCGCGACTGCCGCGTATATGCTCCACTTTTCCCCAAGCCACAGACAGAAGGATACTTTGTTGTTCTTGCCGATAGTGCCAAGGATGAGATTCTGGCCGTGAAGAGGGTGGGCTGGAGCGCTAGAAAGAATAAGGAGGGAAAGAACACTGTCAGCGTGGGCAGCAGACCGAGTGCTAAAGCAAGTATCAAGATCCCAGAAATCGAGGGCATGGGCAAGTGGCAGGATAGGAAGCTGGATATTATTGTGATTAGTGATGCCTACTTGGGTGTAAAGTGGGAGGTTAAGGGTGTGGAGGTTCCTGCACCGCCGAGACCGGTAGAGGATGATGTGAAGAAGGGGAAGGAGACTGCATCATGAGCAGCTCACGAATAAATAGAATCTGTAGACACATAGACGACTACCTTAGAAATGACACGGCATAATGCACGAGGATAGAGTTAACGTCCTTCCTTCCGACCGAGTTTGTTTAGGATTGATATGGGCATTTTAACGGAAGAGGAACCTAAAACGGATGGACCTCTTTGAGGAACATTTCCAGGCTGCCGGGGCCATAGCGACCAGCCTCCGATGAGAGCAAGGGCAGGCTAATATGGAAACAATCTGAAACGTCCTAAAACCTGTGATAAAGTCACGCTCGACTGTTCTTTGGGCCGTATTTTGCTTATGCCGAAGAAAATACCGAGCCAGTCGGACCACTCAAGTAAGATTTCTTGGTCAGAGTAAACCCCTCACCAATCAAACTTGGTGAGCAAGTGCGGGACGAAATAGGCTCTTTGCGGCTATGTGGGCTGGCCTTAAATCCATGTGGCACCCTTGTCAAACATCGGCGTGTGTCGCTTCGGAGGTAATCTCGGTATGGCGGTCAAGCATACTCTTTGAGGAAGAACTTACCATTTCATCGAAGATTGTGGTTCTGGTCAGATATCTTCCATGCGTTTACCACAAAGAGTTACCGTGCAGTGCGCCATCATCGCACGACGTCGAGATAATTTCGTAGCACATGGGAACACAATGCAAAGGTGCTGAAACAAAAATATATAGCAGTTTGTGAAGATCAGTGTCATGCACATGCGTTTCTTGGGGGCCGAAATTGGGATGCCACACCGAGCTAGCTTTGAAGGCGCCAAGGGCTCAGTTGGTAAAACACACATTAATATGCAAGCAATTCCCATTTCGTCAAACGCCACCACCATCATTTTGTTTGCCATAAAAGATGGTGTAAAATTCAAATGAGGGTTGTTGATGATTTTGTGATGTAGATAGGCTCCGAGGTAAACTGAGGACGGTAACATGAGTGGCGCCTAGAGAACGGGACCCATGCGCTCCGGCAAATGTGCTTACCAGTTGGCAGCCAAAAGAGTGCTCGAGGAGCAGCACAAATTTTGCCTCCAAGGTGGCCAGAAGTAGTGGAGAGGATTTCTCACTCAAACGCAGCTAATCCCGCATGACTTAGGCCGCTGTTTAGCGCGCCCAGCGTTTGGGATGGCACATCAAGAAATCTTCGCAAGTGTTCGTTTGAGTTGGAGCACTTCTGCATCGGCTGTCACAAAATACTTTTCGTGGCTTGACAAGCACTTGACGATCTCAAAAGTTTGGACACGTCTCTGCCAGCGGCACGAAGTATGTTTCTTCTTCCTCTACCGCCGCTAAGCAAGTTTGTGGCCTCCGTTTGGTTACCGTGGGCCGTGCCTTCACAATTTCACCCGTGGGTCTGCTCGTCAAAGCTCGAGATGGCATACTTATTCTCGTCTGTTCCTCGTTTGACTCTCGTATCATGCTTTTTGTGTCTTTTCACGTCGATTACAGTTCTTCACAACTTGTATTCGTTATTTACCGACAAAAATTCGCGAGCGGCCGAGCACAGTGCTACAAGACAAGTTGTCTGACATATCGTATTCCAAACAAACTGCATCGCGGCTGCACTATTTGCTACCAAGCACGTCAATTGATTTCATCAGATAATCTTTCAGCCTTTCCAAATACTCCACACAAAACTTCCGAAGGCAGAGACCATGCATTCTGTGCGAGCTTGATGTTTTCCCCGTAGCTCGGCTGGTGACACTAAACAAAGATCGCTGCTAGTGGCATCAAATCCTCCTCCAGCAGAAGGTCGGAGCTGTCTCAGTGATATAAAGCTGGTGCTCAGCCGTGAACGCTGTTCCAAAGTGCACAAACGCTGTGTCCGACCGTTTGAGCTAAACCCTCAGCCGTGCTCTTTAACTTCTGCTTTTTGTTGGCAAGGCTTTTATCACCCTCATTTACATACGTTTGACCGAGGCCCACCTCGACTTCTTGCTTCATATATCTTCATCACCCGCCACACCGTAATCGACCTTCGACCACAACCCTTCAAGCCTCTCAAGCGAATCACAACCAGCAATAACTCTAACGACGCAGTTGAAACTCTACAAAGGTACGAAGGTTACAGCGTCCGGTGTTTGCATTGCTAATGTTCTGATCAGTATACGCCATCATACGCCAACTGCGACCGACAATTCAGACACCATGACCGTCGCATCCTACTGCCCGCACTACTTCGAGATCATCAAGTCTGAGTCGACTTTGATCCAATGGATGTGCAATCTCTGCCACTCTGGGCCGCACTGGTTCATCTTTGAGTGCAAATACTGCCACCTGAAGACCTGCAGACCATGCGCCAGTGTTTGTTGAAGCTGTTGTAAGTATGGTCTTAAACAACTGCCAGAAAGCCTTTCATGATTCTGACGCACTCGCAGCATCATCCGCATCTCGAACCATTTTCTGCGACTCTCAATGCAATTCAAAACCAAAAGCAACAACGACTGAACGATTCTCATTACTGCAACTACACACTCCTAATTCGGCTATCCAACTTTCTTTCGCTCACTTCTGTTGGGATTTTTGAGATACCATTGCATCAATAAGGCGTACTAAAGGGATCAGGGAGAAAAATAATTAAGGGAATGGGAGATGTGCCAAGTTTGTGTCTGATGGATGCGGTTCTCTAATGACAACGGCTCAAGATGAATCGTGTGCGACGCTACACTTTACTGTTGTTTCTCGGCCTGAGCCGAGTAAGGAGATGAGGTTAGACTCTTGCTACTATGAAAAGTCTTCACTTCTGCTTTCCTGTTCTCCATGTTTCCATCAAGTGACGTCGCAAGGTGTTCTGCAAGTTCTTACAGAAATATTCCTATTGTCTGTCAACACTTGCATGAATGACACCCGAGTACCTGCAGTAGCTTGTTCTCATCCTCTTCCGGTATGTTCAAGGCTACGGTATCATTGCTGCATTCCTTCAAACTTCATGATGTGCTACTCTGGCGTCCCTGTCAACCAGTGCTGTCACACAACATATCCCTGTCTCACGTGTCGACTACCCCACCATAGACGTTGCGTTTCAGAGGGAAGTTTGCTTCTATTGATTTGGTTATTCCGGAAACTTCGCCGCGGTAACCCCGAAGCCATGAGGGCTCTTCGGGCAGTACCTCAAGGGCTGAGCATGAAGTAAAGCAAGGCAGAAGGCTCAGTTAAGACATTCGGCAGATATCTTCAAGCGGTTTCATCTCCACCAGTTCATGCTGAGCTTCTGTGTTCACATATGGGCTACACGGTGAGGAACAAGAGCATATCGTGGTCAGCTTGTTCTGCTGTTCAAATCCACTCTGGTGGCGACCAGATACTAGTTCTGCCATTGGTCAAAGGGCAGAAGATGCTCAGTATGAGCTCACCAGTTCCGAGTATTTGTCATATTCTTCCTTGGCTAACTCGTTGCCGCCGGACGTACTGACGAAACATCTTTGGTATTTTAAATACGCGTCAGTCTAAGAATAAAAGCATCGACCCATGTGACATCAAGCTCCGAGCCACGTGGTTGGCATGACCAGGACTACTGAATGATGGAATATGAGTGGTCGCACACGTACCATTGTCACACAACAGATTAACCGTTATCTGTCAAAGTTTCAGCACATCGGACCTAGGCGGCTGCATTGGGGACAAGTTTTTTTCGGAGGCCTGAAGCATGCTCTCAAGTATCACATCGCTTATCATGAGCGGGTTTTGATCTCGAGCTCAACATATTTGGATATCTAAGAAGATACAGCAGACTAACTATTAACAGCAGTGCAACTGTGGCGTTGATGTTCATGGGACGATGTGTTGATCCTATCAGGAGCCCCCAGCAACATGGCGACACTGGCCAGCCTTTGTTTTGAGGCTCGATCTCCAGCCCGTCGTTCGAAAGACGTTCTTGATTGTAATATGCGGCACGACTAATATTCTCTTTGGGACGACTGCCTGCCGTCTCACAGCAGAGAGCCCCCCTCACCCAAGCAGCAGATTCACCACGGTAGAACTCCGGTCGACAAACAAATCTTTGCGATTGCAGAACTCAAGCATTTCGATGGATTTCTCTCCAACCGGTTCTCTGCTTTTGCTTTAAACTGTCCATGATAGAGTCATGCACCTGCCCGAGATGGCGATCCCATCCATTCTTGTCGGAGGGATATTCGGCAAGGGCCCGATTCGGGAATACCTCGTACATTTATTGCTATTCGACCTTGAAAAAAGCCTTCAGCCACAAAAGAGCACCTCCTCTCCGAAGATTTGCAGCATTTGAGCAATTGTCACGGCAGGTCTGTCATCCCAGGCACAGCTGCCATTATGCAAGCGCTGACCACACTCCTACTCAGGCCTGATGCAGGCCAAAGATACTCGACAGCTCTGTCAGGTAATTCCAGTAGACTCTTACTATTCCCGTTTCATCTGACGTCGGAGAATACAATATGCTGCTCCCCGTTCTCGGCCTAGCCCACCGACTCAAATATGCAGCAAAGTCCCAACAAGTCGCCATGGCCAATGAATGAGGCATTGGACGCCGGAGTTTTCGGTCAAACCACTGTGAGTCCTACCCGTACTCACTCGGTCTCCTCTTAACCACACTTACTGGCTGTCATTCACACAGCTCGGAGAATACAAAGAGAATACTTCTCACATATCTCCTGGGTTTCTTTGCAATCGCCTCACTCTCACACCGACTCGGTTGTCTCTCAACTTTCCTTTTTCCGTTCACCACTGCATGGATCACAAGCACAAGGCGTCAAGTGACACGTTCCTCGATTTCGTCAGCCCCCCAACTCAACCTCTGCCAAGCTGCGTGTCTTCGGGATACGTGCAAGTTCACGATCTCGAAGGTGAAGAATGGGGTACCAGGATATCAATTGTTAGGATATACACTTGCTTAGAGCTTCTAGACACAGCCGGGTTAGAAAAAGTACGCAAAAGGAGCAGTGGCGGAATGGCCTCCGTTTGGTATGACTGCCAATTGCTCTTTCCCCTCTTGCTACCATGTCTCATAAGTTTATTTTCAGATGTCCACTTCTCCTTTCATGCCAATTTCAGTACCATGATCTGCCAGCCACTTTATCTTCTGTGCACAGACACAAAGCAAAACGCATCGCTGTTACTGACACCTCCTGAGAATGGCTCCCGCCACAACAAACGTCAGCTACCCTCAAGAGACTCCACAACACCTTTTCAACAATGTCCTGTCTCATTCAGTTTACATTTACAATAAGGAACAGCAAAAACAAAACAAATGCATCGACCATGAATCAAACACGGGCCCATCGAATCTCGAGGTTTGAAATCTCTTGGCAACGATGGATTTTACCACTAAACCACCGATGCTTTGCTTTTTCTTTCACCTATTGTCCACTATAGCCGCTTTAAGCATTTTTGCCTGCCACTTTTTCGTTTTCCAACAACGAGAAAGCGGCGCTCGTTCCTTGTCGCTCGTTATTGGTAGCGCGTTGCTCGCTTCTCATTTCTCGATTCTCACCCTTCGATCGTTGTTTCTCAATTCGCAATCCTGCTTTTTTTCTGAAGACAAAGGATTATTGGCTAATATTCTTGGAGCAACAAGCCCAAGCCCCTGTACTCGGCATCTGCCTGTCTCAGATGTCATCTGTCCTTCCCACTATTGGCCTGTTCCCCTGTGCTTTCTGCGCCCCAAACCCCCGGACCTCGCTACGCTCGAGGAGTCTGCAAGTGTGAAAACATCATTTCACTGAGCTAAAGCTTAATAACACCTCAACAACCAACCAACCAACCAACCAACAAGTTGACGATGCCCACAGCGAACACTTATGACACATGTTGCCAGCGGATGACGCGAATTGCTGTTTCAAGTCGGCTGCATATCAAGACTGGAAACAAACTAAGTCAAGACAGATGCGTGGCCACTCGAAATGATGCTCGCCGTTCTCTGCCTGCCGCTAACTTTGCAAATATGTCGGGTCCAAATCTATCGAGGCCTGTGGGAGGGCACAAATCATATCTACCCTGTTACGGACAACCTTGTAACATTTGTGAAGTGGCGGACCTTGCGCCCGATCTCGCATATCACTATTCACAATACAGACCGGCGGCGTCTGTCTCGGTACACCAACAAAAAGCCCAGTTCCTTCCAAGGAAGCTCCATTCCTATCATCCATTGCATTTTCCAATCGAATTTGGAGATTATGTGCTGTTGGTGGCGTCAGTATGATCTACGTGGCAAGGGTGCCAATCAATGTAGTCGCATAAGTGGACCAACTTAAATCAAGGGGAACCACTCATTATTTTTGCTCTCATCCTTGAAGGCGTATCAGTCTAGGAAACTTTGAAAAGTGGAAGGTCTAAGCCAAATGAAAGGCGTCACCTGATATTTCTTGTTATCTGCAGTCATCGCCTTCATTTTAAGTGCATCATTCATGCACTAAGCGAACCAGTGTGAGAAGTATAAAGGATATGAATCCAGCCCAGCCTTCAATTCAGAATTCAGAATATCTTTGATAACTTGTCAACATTCCGCTGATCCAGTCTACATACACCTACCGTCATTCCTCAAGTCACCATGGCGCCAATTTCGCCAGTTGTTGACCTTCCCAATGAAGAAGAATGTTCCAGCTGCAAAACCAACAACATTACGGGTGCCGTGGAGTGCGAGAACTGCGGCACGAGTCTCACTGGGGGAAGATGAATAATAATAATAATAATAATAAATTCTTACGCCGTTTCGGCCGTCTGGCCATGC